>OX465285.1:47389061-47668902 GCA_949987705.1 Thereva unica
CAGATTTTGTGGACCGGCTTCAGCTATGGTTGGATTAGTTCAAGAGAGAACTTCATGGCCTGTAATGGAGAGGGTCTTGACCAGAAGCTTTTGCTGCCTACGTGTGTGTTGAGGATCTTACTTCTCAATTTGTTGTCAAATGATGCTTTGACCTTCCTGATGATGGAATTACAGGAGTTTCTCGACTTGATATACTCACGCCGAAGTGACTCGTTGGGGGAATGTTTGTACGCTCTATAAGCGGCTTCCTTAGCTTGAATTGCGTTCTTACATTCCCCATTGAACCATCTATTTGGCCGAGGCTTTATAGATATGGTAGAACGAGGAATGAACAAACACATTCCTGCCCGTATTATTTTAGTAATACAGGAAGCGGCATAGTTCGCACTGGCACTGCGGAAACACAAATGACATAAATGACGTTGTGAGGGTCCCCCGACTAAGATTTTACTTTTGAAATATCTGGAAAACCTGAGCCAAGTTTTTCAAACGGTTACCACCACTGAATTCAGCGCACACAAATTGACTAGAATAGGTCGGTCTCCGCTCTGCTACAAAATCGAACTACCACAGTGAATTAAAGAAGACTTGCCAAACATAAACCATGCCATACACTGGGCCAAATTACTCTTTAATACTTATTTATATAATAAACTCTTTAATACTTTCAAAATGAGAAATAACAGTAGCAATAAGTACTATTACAAGAGAAAATTTACCATAGAAGAATCACCAATTTCGTATCAATTTTATACATTGTAAACATTCCGATAACCACAAACAAAGAATATCAAAATTTATTGTTAAAACCTGTAAAAAGAAATAATGTAGAGTCAAAATTCCTCAACTGGGCCACCAAAATTGCAATGTTTATAAAATTTATTGCAAATATGTGGAATAGGTAATCTTGGATGAATAAAAAATAATTGCAAAGTTTCAAATTTTTTGTTTCAACATTTCAAAAGTTATTAACAATTGAACTTTTTTGCCTTTTTTTTTGAAAAATTCATAACTCCGGTCCCAATCAATGGACAAATATTGAAATTAGTCTTGATTTACAGAGGAAATCTTAAACTTAAAGATAGACTACTTTGCGCTAAATATAGACTACTTTGCGCTAAAGATAGACTACTTTGCCCTTTTTTATTGCAAAAATAAACCTATCTTCTACCCCTCGGAAAAATGTCAGACAAAAACTAAAATGAAGTTTAATTAATAAGCTTTCATAATCCGTTTCAAAAACTACAATGCACTCAATGCGCGCGGCGCATGGCAAGCAACGAGACAATGTTTGTATTGCCGCAAATAACAGGATGGAGAAGGGTTTTCACAAACCATGCATTTAATTGCATCTTTTGGTATGAGGGCGAAGTCATACTTTTTTTCGAAAGGCTGCTCAGACACCCTGAAATTTCAATTTCACATTTTCAGGCGCTTTGCAAACGCAAACATTAGCCGTGTACCACCTACAAAAAAAAACAAAAATTTATACAAACCAAACAAATTCCCCAGCCAAAACCAATCTACTAATAGTTCAGTCAATCTGGCAAATGGATCTTGCAAAATCAAACAATTGGATGAAACTTGGTGGAGTAGGTAGGAAGTGATGTTAGAAAGTGACCTTGCTGAAGGCCGCCTGATACTCGTGTGCGTTTTTGAAAAAACTCAAAAAAACTTCAAAAAATATTTTGAAATGGATTTATCTCGAAAACTAAGGATCTTACAAACAAATGTTTCAAATAAAAAATGTAGAGGACATCGTTATCTACATTTTTTGTCATTGGTGCAACATTGTACAACAAAAAGTGTGCGCAGTAGGTGGCGCTAAAGTGCTCAAAAAAGGGTTTTTCACCCTTTTCACCCTTAAATTTTATTTTTTCAGCTACAATCCAAATGGGAAAATTGTTCCTTTCAAAATTACGAACAACTTTTATTTAAACATTTTTTTCATACGACTTACCGTTTCAGAGCAGCAGCTTGATGAAGTATGGAAATCCCAATATTACGCTTGCACAAAGTATAAAGACAAGCAAAGTGCATATAAAAGATGTCATTTTTGTTTAACTTTGAATGTAACAATTAATAATGTTTATAACAAATAATTTTTTTAATAATTATCAAAATTAGAAATGTATAATCCGTATTTTTTATACTTTTATATGAAATATTCAAAGTAGTTGAATCTTTTGTGAAATTATTATTTTTTACAAAGAAAGTATAGTATAAAATAATGCATTGAAAATTTTACAGTTACAAATTGCCATCAAGTCTTTGAGAAATTTGGATTAGGTCGACAAAATAATCTAATGGAGGTCCACAATTGTATTGGTAAATAAGCTCCTTTCATCAGCGACTTCCGACCTTTCGCACCCACGTGACGAACATCATCCACAACAAACTTTTCACAAATAAAACAAACAGGAGTATCTTCACTCATTTTTACGGAGCAAAGTTTTCCTGTCTTAGCTGTCCGAAAGTCACGTTGCAACTGAAAAATGTACGTTTCTCGAAGAATAGGGCAGCTAACTAAATCGGCCCTTTTGTTAGAACTATGCCGAAACTGCCAGAGAAAGTCCCAATGGGACCACTCACATATACCGTTATGCATTTCATTGTATACCTGTGCGCTGTTCACGCAGCATTTCACTACACTATAACTTTGAAACGTAAATGATAGAAAACGTATTATAAATGTCTAATTTTAATACTTCAAACTAATATTTATTTGTTATAAACAAAAATTTACATCTTTTATATGCACTTTGCTTGTCTTTATACTTTGTGCAAGCATAATATTGGGATTTCCATACTTCATCAAGCTGCTGCTCTGAAACGGTAAGTCGTATGAAAAAAATGTTTAAATAAAAGTTGTTCGTAATTTTGAAAGGAACAATTTTCCCATTTGGATTGTAGCTGAAAAAATAAAATTTAAGGGTGAAAAGGGTGAAAAACCCTTTTTTGAGCACTTTAGCGCCACCTACTGCGCACACTTTTTGTTGTACAATGTTGCACCAATGACAAAAAATGTAGATAACGATGTCCTCTACATTTTTTATTTGAAACATTTGTTTGTAAGATCCTTAGTTTTCGAGATAAATCCATTTCAAAATATTTTTTGAAGTTTTTTTGAGTTTTTTCAAAAACGCACACGAGTATCAGGCGGCCTTCAGCAAGGTCACTTTCTAACATCACTTCCTACCTACTCCACCAAGTTTCATCCAATTGTTTGATTTTGCAAGCAGACGCCTTTTTTTTCGCCAGATTGACTGAACTATAACTAACTAACAAATGTGATTTCATACCAACATCACCCAAAGCCCCTGGAATCGCTCACATAAACAATATCCGACAATTCATATAACAAATAATTCAATACAGAGAAAAATTAATGCACAACAAAAATTTTAGAATCAATGTCCTATTGTAAAAATTAATAAAAGGGTTAAGTCAAATTCATGTGTTAAATAAATAATATGTAAATGAAGAAAGAAAATTCTAATATAAGTTTATAATTATTCTTTTTTTTTAAATTGGTTTTTCTTTTGCTCCCGTTTAAGTCATCAATAAGCCTCAAAATAGTTCTCCAGTGTCCTATAGATACCGTAGTCACAACAATGGTCTTCCACAATTGATTACGGCTGATCCGCGAACGCTTAAAGCTACCAAAACAAAACTTATAACTTAACACTTATCTCAGTTTCCTTAAGTTGTCCTCTTACAATCCTGTTGTGTTTTTTTTTTCTCTCTTCTCCAATCCAGAAGTACTCTTCCTCTTCTTTGAATACGTTTTTTCGTTAGATATGATTCGAAATTCTTATCGTTGCTAAGTTCTCTTCAATTGTTGCGATGAAAACTAGAGGATATTTTATTTCATGCAACAATTTTTCTTCCCCCAATCCGATGGTTCTTTTCTTCTTGTCGCATCGTGTCCAAATTCGGCTGCTAGGAGCTTGAAATTAACAACTCACGGATATTAATTAAAAAAACTAGTATAACTAATTCTAGTTTCCATACACTTATTTAATTTTAAAAATTATTCTAATTAATTTTACACGGATTTATTTTTTTGAAGAAAACTGATGGATAAAGAACAATATGCTGGTGGCAATCTCGCGACACGGTCTTTTCTCTCCAATTCCCAAACTACTTTTCTTATTCTTTCAGGCTTTTCTTTTTTTTCGATTTTCCTGGCCTTCCCATTTTTCCAAAAACAATTTTTCCCCAGTTGATAATTTTTTTTATAAAGTGGGAATTGGACTGCCGTTACAGCCGTGTTTTTTTAATGAACAATATAGTAGCCATGTTTATTTAATAAACTATATACATTGATTATACATACATGTACGTAAAATACAGATGCCCAGCATTGATTATATACTAAGTAGATATGGACAAACGCGAGTCAAATTAACTTCAGGCTACGGCACCACGAGCTGGGGGCGCTATTATCGCAGGGTTTTATGCTCCGCTATATGGTTAGTTTCCGAAATAAACTTTTTTTTGTTTATGTGAAAGCCCTTTGATGATGATTTCTTGGGCGATGGGTGAAATTTGACAATGAGGAAATAAATGAATGGGCGAGACAACTTTAATGGGAAATTTGGCTACAAGCATGTTTTTATTATCTTGAGAAAAATGAAATAGGTTTGAAGGGATTATTTCTTTTTTTTAGCGAAAAGGTAACCAATTTTCAGATTTTTTTCTCAGGTATTTTAGTACGTAGAAATTTGAAATTTTTAGGGATAATTGTATTGCTGTTGGGATTTTTATTTTTGATTTTAATTATGTGGTATGGTCAAGTCCAACCCTTTGTACCGTTACCACGTTATGTCCTTCAACTAAGGATGCAATGTAAATTTAGGCTACAGTCTTCGCCCGAACATAGCGCCTGGGAGTTCTGTGCGAGTAGTACGCCTAGTGACAGGGCCGGACTATCGCCTACGCCAACAACGCCATGGCGTAGGGCGGCACATTACTAGGGGCGGAAATAATGTGAAAAAAAAAATTTTTGTTTAATATTTTGGAATGAAATTTTTTTTATTTAATTTTTTTTAATACAGACTATTCTACGGTTTTTAAATTAGTACTTTTCGAGCTTTTTTCTGAGCAAAATCGTCAATTAACAATTCGACATCTAGAGATCGATCGATAGTTTCCAAAAACGCTAGCCTTATGGAAGCGGCAACTTGCGATTGGCGTGCGGGCAGCACTTGGTCTAGTCCGCCCTGCCTAGTGAGCGTTTTATTCAAACATAACGCTTAAGGCGGTAGCCCAATCACGACTTTATTCGCGCTTACGCGCGTCGAAGCGTTGACGTGCTTTGACGTCGATATTCGATTGTGGGTAATTCAAATCAAGCTATCCCATTCACGACTTTGCAGCGTTAGCGGTGTCGACCAACTTTCAACTTTTCTTTCCATTTTTCGCGCGTTAGCAGGCGTTGAAAATTTTAAAACTGTCAAACTGTCGAATTATCATGATTTCAGAATAAAATACAGAGGAAAGTTTACATTTTACTAGTTAATGTTATTTTTTATGGTCTAAGTTATGAAGGTTATATGGCTGAAAGGACAGGACCAAGTGAACCTCTAAGTGCCACGCTAGCTCACAACTAGCACAAAACAACAACAACAACACATTTTTTATGAAAATTTTTGATAAAAAATTAATAGAATCTGTGAAAAAATATCTATGGGTTTATTGCAAGTGCATACAAAAAATCCATACATGTACATATTTAGAAAACAACATTTTTGAAGTCCTGACGCTATGAATGAATCTTCAACGGACGTCAACGCACATGAAGCGCCTACCGGGTATGACGCGCCGTCGTGATTGGGCCACCACCTTTAGGCGTTGTATTGCAAAAAATTGAAACAGAATTCACGGAAACATTTTCGCTTTTTGGGTAAAATTTTTACAGAAAAAATCATGTTTTATATACCTTTATTTTTCGACATGTGAAAAAGTTCTAAAAATGTACCAAATAAATACAATTTTAACACCAAAATTTGGTAATATCGTCAAAAGTAAAGGCCGCACATATTATATTTTACCAATCTAGCCGGTCAAAAATCAATTTCTAAAATTTTATTGCGGGCAGAAATAAATTGGTTATTTTTGTTTTAAAATGGATAGAGAACAATTATTGTCATCGCGTGAAGTGTTCGTATTTTTCTCGACTTTCTAAGTGCGGCGGTATCACTTAAAAAGTACATATTTTTGTGATCACTGGCTTGTTTAAGAATATTGTAAGGGATTTGGATAAAGCAGGTAAGAACACACACTATTAAAACTTTTCACTTCTTCTTCTTCTTCGATGGCTCTACGGCCCAATTCGAGCCTTGGCCTCCTTCAGCTTCTTCCTCCAGACGTCTCTCTGCTCCGCAGCTTGTCTCCAGTTTCTCGTGTTGAGCAGTTTCGCTGCATCGGTCTTAACATTATCTTCCCATCTTGACCGTGGTTTGCCAACTGGTCTTTTGCCATCTGGTAGTAGATACAGGGATTTTTTTGGTATCCTTGAGTCATCCATTCTTTGGACATGACCGGCCCAACGTAAACGCAGTAGCTTAGCATGGGTCGAAAGTTTACATTCTTTGTATAAGTCGTACAATTCGTGATTGTAGCGTATTCTCCATGCATTGTCTTCATTAATCGGGCCGTATATCCTTCGGAGAACCTTCCTCTCAAATATATCCAACTTGCCGGCGGATTTTTGGGAGATACTCCATGCTTCACAACCATACGTAGCTACTGTACGTATGATGGTTTTGTAGACTCTTATTTTTGTTTTTCTGTGGATGTTTCTGGATTTCATTACTGGCAGTAGTGAGAAGTATGTTCTGTTTGCGGCGTTTATTCTTCGTTGTACGTCTATCGTTTCATCGTTGTCTTCACTGACTGTGGACCCCAGGTAGTTAAATTGGCTTACCCGTTCGAAGTTATATTCCCCCAGGTGGTGTTGTGGTTTCTTCTTCGTCTTTCCACCCTTGACTGAATTATAATCTTGCTCTTGTCTGCATTTATTTGCAGCCCTATATGTTTAGCTCCATCTTCTAATTCTGTGAATACTTCTCTAAGGTATGACAGTGATCTGGCAAGGCAGTTTATGTCGTCGGCATATCCTGCCAACTGTTTTGATTTGTTAAGCAGGGTTGCGTTCGCATCAATGTTTACTTTGCGAATTACTCCTTCAAGGCAGAAATTAAATAGCATGGGTGCCAGCCCATCGCCCTGCTTTAAGCCTTGCTTGACTGGGAAGGACTCCGTCAATTCTCCTTGTATTCTGACTGCACACCTTGTATTTTCCATTGTCATTTTAGTCAGTTTCACTATCTTTAGGGGTATGTTTAGGTCCAGCATTGTCGCATACATTTTTTCCCTGTCGATGCTGTCGTATGCTTGTTTAAAGTCGATGAAAAGTTGATACACGTCGATGTTGTATTCCCAGCATTTTCGGAGGATTTGCCTTATTGAAAAAAGTTGATCCATCGTTGACCTATTTCTTCTGAATCCAGCGTGGTATTCACTTATTACGGCTTCTGCATAAGGTTCCAGTCTGGCCTTAATTATATTGGTCATTATTTTATACACTGTGCTTAAAAGAGATATGCCTCTGTAATTTGCACAGTTGAATCTATCTCCTTTCTTGTGTATTGGGCAGATAATGCTTTGCTCCCAATCTTCAGGCATTTTTTCGTTCCTCCATATGCAGCATAGTAATTCATGTATAGCTGCTGAAAGCGGTTCGCCTCCTTGCTTGATCAGCTCTGCTGGGATGTTATCAATTCCTGGAGATTTGTTATTTCTTAAGAGTCGTATGGCACTTTGTACTTCTTCCAGAGTGGGTTCGTTTGTTTCTCTGGTGTCATCGTTATGTTGTGGACGGGGTTCTGGTACGTGTCTGATTCTCTCGTTTGCGTTCAGCAGCTCGCTAAAAAATTCCTTCCATCTTTTCTTTACTTTTCACTGTTTTTTATTAATGATAAGACATGCTTTATTCCTCTTTGAAAAAACCTTTTTAAATAGTTTCAATTAATCTGCAAGATTTGCTTACTGCAACAATATTATGTACATACTTAAAGAATATTTTATGTGACCCCAGAACAGATTAATGCGACCCCTTAGAACTAATTAGCAAGTGGGGCTTCGATGAATCACACCAGGCACAATTTAAGCAGAAGATGGAAAATAAAGCCACAAATTCTCATATTTTTCAAAGAAGTTTTGTACCACTTCGACTAATCTATTGTACAAAAAAAAATAGAAAACACTACCTATGGAAAAATCCAACCCCATCATCACCACGATATTGTCGACCTATTCGAATCAGATTCGTAAAAGAAATGTGGATATAACCTAAGAAGAAATTGAGTATGTGAAAAATGCCATCAACACTTTACAAAATACAACATTTTTTTGAAGTAAAACTTCTTTAGGGACGTTTGATTAAAAAAATTTACATGAGAGTGAATCAATTTCATTCGCGTAACGCTCTCACACATGAAAAATCGTCAGAACTTTCGTATAACGATGGGAAAAGGGGCGGACGGGGTACAAGAGACGATTACACTCGGGGCTGTGTGTGCAACAGTTAAAATACACTCTGCCTTACTGCATAGATTTTCAGGCATGATTTTCAGACTTTGCTTTATCTCATTATAGGAATACAAATTCACCATTCTGTAGAGGTGAATTATTTCAGATTTTTCTTGTGGTTTGGTCACTGGCCGGGCTTATGCCGCGGACACTTTGGAGTTGACTGACATGTTGGAAGCGGCATATACGAGAAGAATTTTCGATGGTGGTTTGGGTGCTTAGAATACCAAAAGGGAGTGGTGAATTAAATGTGTGAGGTGCTGTTGTTTAAAATTGACACCCACTTCCCCTTTGGTGAGATGTGCTGGACCTTTCCCCTTTTTAAATTACAATTTTTTTAACTTTCACAAATCGACGAATCGTTTATGTCAAAACATTACACTGTTGTGAAAACCGTTCCTGATATGTTTTTTGGGTCGCTGATTACGAAAATCAGGGTCCCACAGTCTTAAAATATGGATGTCACCTTTAAATATGCTTAAAAATTCCCCTCTTTAAGTGTTCTCGCGATAATTTTAATTATAATCAAAAACAATCTAATAAAATACATTTTTTGCAACATTTATATTCAAAAGTGGTTGATTTATAACAAAGCAAATTTTATGATAACGGATAATAGTAAAGGGCTGAAACTATCCCTACATCGACTGAAAATATAAAGGTTTGTAAAAAATGTTTTTTCAACTTTCTGCTTCGAATTCGGTTTAATCAGCCAAAATAAATTATTTTCAACTACGCATAGAAAAAAGAATTTGAAAAAAGGTTGATTGCATATCTTTTTGCTCCCTTTAAAATTAATTGGCTCCCTAAAAGATTGTATGGGACGAAGTAATCAGGTAATTGGCTAGGTGGCTATAAAGGGTGCCAATACCATACTCAAGTAGACTGGCTCCCGTTCGCGAAGGTAAAGCGCCTCGCGTAGGTAAAGCTTCATTGTATGTGGTTGGCGGACTGCTTGGTAAAACAATACCTGGGTTTGGAATAGTCTATGCTGATGCGGATGCAATTATTAATGATCATGAATGTAGCGGGAGCGGAGCATGCATACAGCTGGTGACATATCCAAGCGTACATGCGTTCAATTCGTTGATAAATAATATAGAAGTATGTGTATTCAAATGCGACCTGACGGAATGTTCCATGAATGGAATGCATGCCACGCAAAGGTCGGACTACTTTTAACTTTTTCTGTAATGCCGCATTCGAAATAGCACACACAAGTATGCACAACAAACACATGCACCTTGCATGCACTCGTCACTTAGATTTTCGGGCTATGTGTGAAAGCCGGGACGGAAAAAACCATGCAATTTTATGAACCTGTGAATGCAATGCAAGTACGCTTGCATATGTCACCAGCTTACTTCCATGAGGCGAATGTTTAGATTTTCGTGCCTGTGGCGGTAGTATCCATGCCTGTGGCGGAAGCGTGCATACCCGTGTAGGATGCGCACTTATATGCTATAGTACTAGGTGCACCGCGTGTATGCTTTTAAGAAAATTAGCCAATAAAAATTATTTTTACTCGGTTACTTTTAGGTTTTAATGTAAATAGGAATTCATAAATATTTTCAAATAGAATTTGTATCAAGTCCGTCAGTAGATTCGTCACTATTCTTCCTGCATCTGTCGTTGGCCTGAATTTTCTCAAGCGTACTATAGATCCGACAGACTTTCCACTATATCTATTGCATATTACTAGCCGTTGAGCACAAAAGTTTTACTTCTAAAGTGTGGTCTTAAGCACACTCATATTTTTTTTCTGGAAGGAAAGTTGTATTCCGTAAAGCATACAATGATTGAAAGTAATGATAGACGCAAAAGTGTGTAATGCCGCTACACAAATTACGTCAACAATGAGATGCTACATAAATATCAAAAGAGTTATTGGTGGGGGGGGGATACACTTTCTTTTGGATTATCTAGTTTGCACGCCAGAATTCCTCTGCTTGAGATCATACTGCACCTGTCATCTAAACTCAAAGTGGCAATTAAGATCTTCTGCTGACAAAGATATTGTAAAGGAGAGGAAAAAAGCTATCCAAGAAAAATTTGAGAGTGAAACAGGGCTAATAGTGGATGTACCGAAACTGGATTTGGAAACACAATGATGGACATTATTAATATTTATCAGTTCTGATTCACTGATTATAGTCCATGGAAATGGTACTTTAACATTGCAAAAATGCAGGACAAAGTTTTATTTTTGGGTTGTGTAGGGGCTAGGATATCCCCAACAAATTTTTTGTAAGGTGTAATGTTACGGAGATATAGTGGAAATCCCATTTGCCCCACCTTTTCGAAGATGGCGGCTAAATGAGGGGGGGCTGGGATCCCGAAAACCCACATTTAAACTCACATCGAACCTCGCAGCACAACCCAAAACTAAAATCTTGTCCTGCATTTTGGCAATGTTAAAGAACCATTTCCATGGACTATTACTGGCATGAGACCAACTCCCAAAAAAAGACATTGCCGTTCACGAAAGATGCAGTTGCTTTGATGATTCTGTAGTGACCGCGTAAACTTAATTACCAAGTTTACGCAAAGTCACACAAAAATCTCCCACACGATAAACACGATCAATCGGAACACTCCATCGATTACCGAACGAAAGTTCAGTGATCTTGCCGTTTTCTGTTCCGTTCCCCATCGTGTTTATCGAAGATCCAATTTCCGGCATCTCCTTTTTATCACTCTCTTCTGAAAGTCCCGCTCGACAAAACGCGTTCCTTGACGAGTCGAAAATTTAAAAGAACCACATAAATGTGATACAGTTCGATATATATATATATATATACCTATATATATATATATATATATATATCTAATAATATTAAACACAGTGTTATATAACGACTAAATTAATTCATAAGCCATATTTACGAATAATAAATAAGTGATCTTATACTTTTATAAATATCGTGTTTCATTTACACTCCCTGGGTAGCACGGGAGCTAAAGTGGTGACCCCGACGTGATAACACGCGACAAAAAAAAAATATAGTGGAATAATAAAAAAGTGCATATAAAATAATATTAAAACACAATAGACGCGAATATCATTAATTTACACTTGATAAAAATCGTGCAAAGTTAAATCAATCCGAGAAGTGATTACAGTTAAAACACAATAGTTATCGGACGCAAAATATGAATAACGGGGAAGTAGAAATTTTTTTTACATCAATTCAATTTAAAAAAAATTCCAATAACAATTGATAGTGATTGCTTGCATACATAAAATCATGCAATAAGCGAATATTTTTTTTTTCCAAGCAATTCAAAAGATTATTATTATTACGATAAAAATCATCAATTAACAGAAAACATATGTATCAATCAGAGAAAATCCAGTTACAACCATTAAGATTTGCTAAATGCCAGAAGGAGCCAAAGTGGCATTGCTAAAGTGGTATTGCTAAATTGGCATTGCTAACTCGGTATTGCCAAAGTGGTATTGCTGATCAGAAAATTAATTCGACTTTGCAGAAGAAAATTTTGGGTTTTAAAAATACTAAGGGCAACGAACAATAGTTTTTAGTTCATTTAAAAATAAACATTTGTTTTATAGAAAACCATTCTGCTATCATATATGAATTGTATTTAATATATATTTTTCTTTTTAAATTTAAATTCATTTGGCTATCTAAGAGTGCTAGCTAATTATTTTTTGTGCATTTTACACGTTCATCCAATATATACATATACATACTAAGTTATTAAATTTACTATATTTTTTTTATATATTACTATATTACAATTACTACATTTTTATATACATACATATTATTAAATTAAATTTACTAATTCTTAAATACATAATTATCAGGTACTATATTGCGTATAGTTATAACATACTTTATATAAATACTTATCGCTTACAAACATATTAATTACTATATTTTTGAATAAATAGATGTTCATTGGATATATATACACATATATATATATACATATACGTATTACTCGAGGGCATTTTGCCGTTTCATTACTTAATTTCGCTTTACCCCAGTTCAGTTTGAGCACTTTATTATTCTTTTCGCTTTTATTTTGATCTTTACAATATGTCACGAACGGAAGAAAATATTATGGAACAAGACGTTCCACAGAGAGAGGAACCGAAGCCCGGAACTTCGGCGGGAGTAGATGGCGTCAAACTGACAAAACTTGATATCCCAAAGTTCTGGGTACACCAGCCCGCCTCCTGGTTCTACCAGGCGGACATAATGTTCAAAATGGCGGGCTGTAGAGCCGATAGTACGAAGGTCTACAATGTTATGGCCGCATTGCCGGAAGAGGCGGTAACGGCAATGCGGCTTAGCGCCGTAGACTATTCAGAATCCTCATACGAGGAAGTTAAGCGGCATCTGCTCGACAAATACGGCACTTCCGAGAAGCGCCGTCTCGAGCAGCTGTTATCAGTGCAAGAGCCTGGAGACCGAAAACCTTCGGAGTTCCTTCAGGCTCTCAAAGCACTTGCGGGCGGATCAACGGCAGTCAACGATGATCTGATCCGGACCCTGTGGGAGAGGAGACTCCCACAGGCCATCCAGATTACGTTGGCCACCGCCGCTGATCAATCGTTGGCCAAACTATCAGAGCTAGCAGACCAAGTATGGGAAGTGCTACCACACTCGGGCACCTCATACTCTTCCGCCGTCCGTGCGACTCCGGCCAACACTGAGCCAACATTGATGTCGCTGCAAAGCGCCATCAATAAATTGACGGCCCGGCTAGACAGCCTTAACAGAAGTCCGCGAAGTCCGAGAAGCCGAACACCTGCCAATCGGCAGGGTGGCCCTCGACAGCCCTCGGCCACTCGGTCACAAGGGGCCAACAAACTGCGGGGTAGCCTGTGCTACTTCCATTACCGCTATGGTAAGGAAGCACGCACATGCAAGGCACCCTGCAGTTTCAGTGGTGGTGGCGCCAAGTCGGCGAAGAAACCACACACCACCAATAAAAAAAACTAGAGAGTCAGGGGGTCGATATGAGCGAGCATATAACCGGCCGCTCATATCGTTTATTCGTCAGAGACACCAACAATCGGATGGACTTTCTGATTGATTCGGGCTCTGACGTTTCAATTGTTCCCGCCAAGGCGTTCCCGGCCCATAACGGTAGCCCGAACGTCCTTCTGTACGCGGCCAACGGATCACTGATCCGAACTTTCGGCACTAAGTTACTCGAACTTGAAATCGGCTTACGCCGACGATACGTTTACAACTTCATTATAGCCGACACCACTAAAGCCATTATCGGGGCGGACTTCTTAACGAAGTTCAAATTGTCCGTCGATTTTGAATATCGGCATTTAGTCGACAAGCGCACGAAATTTCGAATTAACGTGTGCGCTACCGTCGACTACAACCCCGAAACATTTCCATGCCGAGTTATTGGCATATACAAAGAGCTATTAACGAAGTACGCTTCGTTAACAAAACCGCCCAATTTTAACCTTCCGGTTAAACACAATGTGCAACACCACATTGTAACTAAAGGGCAATTACCTTTTGTCACCGCTCGGCGACTCCATCCGGAGAAACTGAAGGTGGCAAAGTTAGAGTTCGACCATATGGTCGAATTGGGGATTTGTCGACCTTCGTCGTCCCCCGCAGCATCTCCGCTTCATCTAGTTCCTAAACGGGACTCTCATGATTGGAGGCCATGCGGCGACTACCGTCGCCTTAATGCTGTCACTGTGCCGGATAGATATCCGATCCCGCATATACAGAACTTCTCCGTGAATCTTCACGGCTGCACAATTTTTTCGAAGGTTGACTTGGTACGTGCATATCATCACATACCAATCGCCCCAGAAGACGTGCATAAGACTGCACTCATTACGCCATTCGGCCTATATGAGTTTACACGTATGCCATTCGGCTTACGGAATGCAGCACAAACCTTTCAAAGGTTCATAAATGAAGTTACGAGAGATCTCGACTTCGTTTATGTATACTTGGACGATATACTTATCGCCAGTAAAACCGAGGATGAGCATATCGTTCACCTCGAAGAGCTCTTTAAACGCCTCGATAGCTTCGGTTTAACCATTAAGCTAGAGAAATGCGTTTTTGGTGCAACAGAGATTAAGTTTCTAAGCCACCGCATCACAAAGGATGGAATACTTCCATCCTCCGATCGGGTTCAGGCTATCGTTGATCTCGCACCTCCAACTTCTGTCAAATCGATCCAGAAGTTTTTGGGAATGGTGAATTTCTATCACCGATTTATCCCAAAATTGGCTGAACAGTTGGTGCCTATAAACGAGCATTTGAGAGACCTTCTCAACCGCTCACGTGCCAATAAAGTTTTTGACTGGCCAGCAGAATGTCAGGCGGCATTCCTCAAGGTGAAAACCTCGATGGCTGAAGCAACTCTGCTGAACCATCCAATCGAGGATGCAAAATACAGTCTTACGACTGACGCCTCTGATTATGCAATCGGAGGCGTTTTGGAACAATTCAACGGTCATCGGTGGCAACCTCTAGCTTTTTATTCCAAAAAGCTGTCACCAACCGAACGGAAGTACTCTGCATTCGATCGCGAACTCCTCGCAATCTATGCAGCGATCAAACACTTCCGTTATTTCGTTGAAGGACGCAATTTCGTGGTCTATACTGATCACAAACCACTGGTTCGCGCCCTTCACATAAAGACCGAACGATCCCCAAGACAGACCAGACATTTGGGTCTAATCTCTCAGTTTACCACAGACATCAGACATGTGTCGGGTAAACAAAACGTTGTCGCCGACTACTTGTCGCGCTCACTAGCAACCGACAACGTCGACTCGGTCACCTTCGACCTGCCTACACTGGCTCAAGCTCAACAAGGTGACACAGAGTTGAAGTCTCTACAAGAGCACCCCAGCAACGGCTCACGGGTAAAATTAGTTCTCACACCAATACCATTCACCGCCCATCAGGTGTGGTGTGAAACTAGTACAGGCATTCCAAGGCCTTATATACCCACTTCCTTACGTAGACTAGCGTTCAATTCCGAACATAGTCTCTCTCATCCTGGTATTCGTGCTACAAGACGAGCCGTTACCAAGAAATACTTCTGGCCATCGATCAATAAAGACTGCAATGAGTGGTCTCGATCATGCCTAGGTTGCCAAAAGTCCAAAGTTTCAAGGCATACCAAATCTCCATTGGAAGCTTTCAAACTTCCAAATAATAGATTTGACCATATCCATATGGATATAGTGGGACCACTACCACCATCTCGTGGATACTCTTATATCTTAACGATAGTCGATAGATTCACGCGATGGCCTGAAGCATACCCAATTCGGGATATTTCAGCTTCAACAGTGGCAAAACGATTTGTCACCGAATTTGTCCCACGATTCGGCGTACCTCTCGAAATCACAACCGATCAAGGTACGCAGTTCGAATCGAAACTGTTCAATGAAGTTGCCAAATTACTCGGCACTCATCGAATTCGGACTACCGCCTACCATCCGCAGGCAAACGGGATGGTTGAACGGTTCCACAGGCAACTTAAAGCAGCCTTAATGGCAAGGGACAACACTACTCATTGGAGTGAAGACTTGCCCTTTGTCATGTTAGGCATACGCACGGCAATTAAGACCGACTTACAATGCTCACCAGCCGAGCTCGTATACGGTCAGAATCTGAGACTTCCCAATTCGATTTCTATCTCAACGGATGAGAATCCAATTGAAGAATCAGAATTCATCTCTCGCCTTCGTTCTCACATGCAGAACATTAAGGCAATACATCCTCGGCAACCCGTCCAAAAGGATGTCTATGTGCCAGAAGCCCTGGAGAACGCCGACTACGTTTTCATACGTGTCGACAGAGTTCGAAAACCTTTCGAACCTCCATACGAGGGCCCATATGAAGTAATCAAACGATTACGAAAACACTTCGTTGTCAAATTGAACGGCACAACCAAGTCAATATCCATTGACAGGCTAAAGCCAGCCTTCGGCTGTGACCGCGACAACGAAGCTAAGCCGTCTAAAGCGGTAACATTTCGTTAACGCTACGCTGGGGGGGGAGTATGTAGTGACCGCGTAAACTTAATTACCAAGTTTACGCAAAGTCACACAAAAATCTCCCACACGATAAACACGATCAATCGGAACACTCCATCGATTACCGAACGAAAGTTCAGTGATCTTGCCGTTTTCTGTTCCGTTCCCCATCGTGTTTATCGAAGATCCAATTTCCGGCATCTCCTTTTTATCACTCTCTTCTGAAAGTCCCGCTCGACAAAACGCGTTCCTTGACGAGTCGAAAATTTAAAAGAACCACATAAATGTGATACAGTTCGATATATATATATATACCTATATATATATATCTAATAATATTAAACACAGTGTTATATAACGACTAAATTAATTCATAAGCCATATTTACGAATAATAAATAAGTGATCTTATACTTTTATAAATATCGTGTTTCATTTACACTCCCTGGGTAGCACGGGAGCTAAAATTCCCGCTGTACTTGACTTTGAAAATGATTCAGAATCAGATTTGGAAAGGGTCTTTGAAGACCCAAAGAGCGAGCAGAACGATAAAGAAACATATCACTCATCATCATCCTTAGTGCAAAAAAAAAAGCAAAGAGGTGTCAAGGGACACCCGGATGGAACGAAGTTCCTTTCGATTAATTAGTGAAGGAATTGTTATAAAAATTTTGTTTTTAAGTTATAATACTATTTTTTTTATTATTAATAAACATAGTAATTATGTACACAAACATTCTGATTATACACTTTAGCAAATATTTCTATGCAATCCATTTCTGCATACTCTGTTTCACTGGTGAGAATTGACCTTGCACCATTTGGATTGATGCATGAGTTGACGAAGGGCGAAGCAAGTAGCTGTTGCCTTATTTGTGAAGGCGACATTGAGAGATTCATAACTTTTATTATGGAAAAAAAGAAACAATTTCCATATGAAGGAATGTCGACATCTTGGTAATAAATTCTTTGTGGCTGTGCACAGTTTCTAAACTGTTGATATGGAACTTGAAATGAATTATTTTGCTGCGTTTCTTCTGCATTATTACGTATTTCCTCTTGATGTTTACATATTTTTGCACAGTAATTATCACGTGATCTAAAATTAACCAATCAAAAAATATTGATTAAAAAGACATCATATTTTACACCAAAAAATATACCTTAGAAAGATAAAAAACTTTAGAAAAATAAAAAAATCATACTTACGCATCTGAATGATGATTTAAAGTGTTTAAAGCCTGAAATTTTTTTTCCTATCGTAATATTCTTTATTTTTTTGTTTTACAGTTTTAGGTATTTTTTACTTTCTTGTTTCTTTAATTTCTGCGCTTCATAATGTTTTTTCTTCTTTCTGCATTAGTGTTAGGTTTTTTAGTTTGCAATTGAGCAGTCTCACTACATTCATGTGATCTCTCTGCAGTTATGTTTTGTACCATTGTATTTTGTAACATCTTTCTCTTACGATTATTCTCTACATCTTTGTGCATTTGGCTTTTTCCTTGATGTTACAGTTTGTACCTCAGTAGTCGATGCTATAGTTGATTCGCTATTGAAATAAAAAAAGCAAAAAAATGTACATATACATACACACACAGACACACACACACACACACACACACACACACACACACACACACACACACACACACACACACACACACACACACACACACACACACACACACACACACACACACACACACACATATATATATATATATATATATATATATATATATATATATATACAGTTGTGTGCAAAATAATAGCAGTGCTTTCATAGTGTACAGTATTTTAAAAAATATAGTACAACTTACCAGCTACACAAAACCGATGTACATATGTCATTATAGTGAAATTGTTGCTGTAAGCAGTAGCCTTAAACTGACATACATCGAAGATTGCCACGGCAATTTCACATTTGTATTTGCTTTTAAGAGACTGCTTTGTTGCACAGATTATAATCAAATTGTTGACTTATCAAAGGGTTTCCGAACACTTTACGCAACCGCCAAAATTTTCTTAGAACACTTGATTCAAATCAAAAACCAGTCATTGACACTTTCGAATTTTATTATTTATTATGTACAAAAAACCTGTATACACTCAAAAAAATAATCGTCGCGACACCACCCTGTACAATGCGAAATAGAAAGACGAAACGAAAATAACTGGCTTGCTTTCTATGAGAGAGAGAGAGACAGACAGGGAAACATGCGCACGCTGCACGGCACAACTATACCAAAAAGTGTCGTTACAACTTTTGGTCTTAATTTTTTCCGTCTAGCCCCCTTTCGCAACGCGCGATAAGGAACTTCGTTCCAAAAAGTACATAATTGTGTTTTCAGAGAAAATAAATATCAAATCATAAATTACACAAATGAAGTTTTATTACATTTTCTTACCAAAATTTTAAGTGATTATTCGTTAAAAAACAACTTTACTAGCATAAAATCAATTAAGAAGTTGTAAGGAATAATATAAATAATAAATAAATAATTTTGATCGGCTAGATCGGCAAAATACCCTTATGTGGGCCGTAACATAAAAATTGTTTGCACATTATTCATAGGAAATATTCCAAGCTTTTTAATTTTGGAAAGAGTACATGCGTTAAAGTTAAAGTTAAAAAAACCAAAATTTTGGCTTTGACGACTCATAACTCTGAAATTTGGTAGGCAACCGAACTTTTACAATTTTAGATAAGGAGAATTCTCCGTACACTGCCGGCTGAGCTGATAGTACCCTCTTGTTAACTGGCTAAGCTGGCGGGATGTCTTATTAGGGCTAACAGGGCTATTTATGTGAAGGTTAAGTTTTTCTTGAAACGAATTACAGAATAAAAATTTTCATATTCAAATATACTGCCTAGGCGTTCTATTTTATTAGGCGTTCTATTCGAAAAGAAACCCAAAGTTTTAAAACAAAGAAAAAAGAAACTTACCAGAATATAATGCCTAGGCGTTATGTTCGGGCGAAGACTGTAGTCTGGGGGGTGCGTGAGTAGATGTCAATGAACCGTTCGTTTGATCTTTGAGGTTTTATATGGGCTCAACAACACTGACCGTGTGTTCTATTTATTAACGAAGGGGAGGTATGTAGTGGACCAAGGTTGTCCCGAGTTGGCTAATCTTGGAAAAAAAAGGTGCGTGTAGGTGAAAGCGGTAAACCTTATGGGGCCCATCCACAGGCCAACTGGTTGCCCAAACTGAGTTGTGCAAAGAGTTGGTGTTTTGCCACAAACGCTTCAACTGAATTGATACTTCAACTGTCAATTCAGTATTTAATAGGCAATTTGAACGTTAAATAAAATTGTAGAAAACCTGCGATGATTATAAAAAAAGGGTAGTAATGATTTTTTATATTAATTATAAATTTTTTAATTATTAATATAAATATAAATTAAATCCTAAACATATAAATTATGAAAATAATTTAATATTATGTGAACTTTCATAATTTAAATTAAAAATTATGCAATACAATGAAAATATAAACTTGCAAAAAAATATAATTTTCGAATTCAGGCTTAATTAATGCAAGTAGTTTGCCAAACTGCAACATACACAGCGCGACTAGTTGCCCAAACTCTAGGCCCCGCCCCCATAAAATTAAAAGATTTTGATTTATCCCAACTGCAACCCCAACTGTCAAATCAGTTTGCCAACTGCCCCATACACGCTGCGATTCAGTGCCAACACAACTCAGTTTGGGCAACCAGTTGGCCTGAGGATGGGCCCCATTAGCTGCTACATTCCTACCGGCTTGAAGGGTATATAGAGGAGCGAAAGGGTGCTACCGCCAATGTACCTTCTTCATTTTGCGCCTTATTTAGCTTAGCCAAGCTTGTTTTTTGTTGCGTACGCCCAGATATACGAGTTATATTCAAGGCGGAATGTAATGGGGCCCATCCACAGGCTAACCAGTTGCCCAAGCTGAGTTGTGTAATGAGTTGGTGGTTTGCCACAAACACTTCAACTGAACGGATACACCGACTGTCACTGTCAATATTTGACTGCCAATTTAAAAGTGAAGTGAAATTTGTCGCGATTAAGTTCAAAACTATAAGAAATGGATGAGGATAATTTAATAATGTTATTAATTGTTACTGAGTGTCTGGAGGATGATGAAGAGGAAGAGCAGGAGCGGCGAATATGTCGAAAAAGGCCGAGGGTTTGGCAAAAACAATGGTTGTCAAAAAAGGAAAGGTATAAGGTAGGATGGATGTAAATACCTTTAATGATTTGCTATCACGCATAAGTGTACGAATTCAAAAACAAGATACAAAGATGCGCGATGCAATCCCACCGGAGGTACGATTAGGCATTACACTTCCCTTTTTGGCAACAGGTAATTCGTTTGAAGATATGAAATTCTCTTCAGCGGTTTCTGCTCAAACAATAGGTAGAATAGTCATAGAAACCTGCAAAGAAATTATACGGGCGTTAAGGGAATACATAAAGGTAGGAAGTAGTAAATTTTCCCTTAAGTACTTTAGCCAGATCAAATTTATTTTCATTTTAGTTGCCAACTTCAAATGAAGAATGGAAAGAGATTGCAAAGGACTTCAACGAAGTTTCGAATTTTCCTCATTGCCTGGGGGCGATTGACGGAAAGCACATTAATATAAATAAACCAGCGCATTCAGGGTCCCTTTATTTCAACTATAAAAAGCATTTCAGTATTGTTTTACTCGCCGTAGTAAATGCAAAGTGCGAGTTCATTTACGTAAATATTGGAACCAATATGGCCGAGTCTCTGACGGAGGAGTTTTTTCAAACTCAACTTTCTTTTGGAAGCTACAACAGCAGCAACTTAACTTGCCTTCGCCCGAGATGGTGTTTCCTGGAAGCTTGAGTCTTCCATGTGTTTTTGTTGCGGATGATGCTTTCGCCTTGAGGGAGAATATAATGAAGCCTTTTTCCCACACGAATTTATCTCCAGAAGAAATGTGTTTTAACACCCATTTAAGTAGTGCGCGTGTTAAAGTGGAGAATACATTCGGTATTTTGGCCTCCCGTTTTAGAGTTTTGCTGACTACTATAAATCTATGCCCAGAAAAGGTGACAACTATTGCCTTAACATGTTGTTACCTACATAATTTCCTGCAAAGGCGTCGTGACAATATCTATATGAACGTGGATGGTAATACAGTACATTGTTCAACAAATGCCTCAAGCTTCACACCGATTGCAGTCACAGCATCAAGAAATGCTTCCAACGAAGCGAAACAAATAAGGAGGAATTTTTGTGAAGTGATAAATACTCTATCAAAATAAAATAATGTAATATATTATGAATTATAACAAACATAGAAAAGTAACATAGTAATAAAAACATTCAATATTTTTGCTTAAACAAACTATTATTACTATATACTAACTAATAAACTATTTCCTTAGCAGAAATCTTCATCCAAAGACATCTCTGGTTCTTGAATGTTGCGATTGATTAGCTAAGGGAACAGCAAAAGTCCCATCCGATAAAGCGTAGAAATGCCTTATATTGGTATCACCCGATGCTGCATTTGGCGATGGTATAGTTGTCAACACAGGAGTGGATGACCTGGAAGAAGATTGTGTGGGAACTCGCCACGTACGGGTAGAAATTGATGGTGTTGGCGCTGGGCAAACGGAATTTAGGGTTAACTGATTCAACTGCCCATAGATGAAGATCTCCTCTATCGCTTTTTTGGCGTATATTTTCTGGATACCAGATAAATTCCTATACGCACACGCCCAAGATTTTCCAAATATGTCCGCTTCATCCTCTTCCTTCTGTCCAGACTTTGCTGCCAAATGGTACACAACTTCTTTGAGGATCTGTGTCCTTTCACCGCTGGCATCAATTTTCCGAGGTTTTTTGGTTACTTGGCGCCCCTGAAAGTAAAAAATTGTTTGGTACGTATTTGTTTATACATACATATGTCTATAGCATATATTGCAAAATAGCTTACCGAAATATTTAATTCATTGTCAACATCGTCGAACAAATCACTATCTGTAGATTGTGACGGTAGTGGTTCTGCATCATCCTTCATGAATTTTAGAATGTCAAAATACCATATTGACGGCACATAAACATCCTCCGAACTAGCACCTGATCTTTCGCTATTCCTTATAAGTTGGAGTTCTCTGCGATATTGCGTTCGGATATTTGCAATTTTCTGCTTTAAATTGTTCACATTTGCTTCCGGCACAATCTTTCTATAGTGAGCCAGCAGGTCATCCCAAGCCTTTGACCGCAAATTCCTGTTTTTATAGGACTCTAGCTTTGAGTTCCACAATATGGGTAGATTTCGAAATGCTTCAAAGAAATCTCTCCATTCTTCAGTGTCACACACATTTACTACTCGTTGACTCATTGTATCTGAGACTTGGAAACTTTTTGCGCTTTTTGCAGTATGTGCACTGTTGTGATAGAGTCTTTCTATTCAAAAAAATATGAGTGTGCTTAAGACCACACTTTAGAAGTAAAACTTTTGTGCCCAACGGCTAGTAATATGCAATAGATATAGTGGAAAGTCTGCCGGATCTATAGTACGCTTGAGAAAATTCAGGCCAACGACAGATGCAGGAAGAATAGTGACGAATCTACTGACGGACTTGATACAAATACTATTTGAAAATATTTATGAATTCCTATTTACATTAAAACCTAAAAGTAACCGAGTAAAAATAATTTTTATTGGCTAAATTTCTTAAAAGCATACACGCGGTGCACCTAGTACGTATAGCATATAAGTGCGCATCCCACACGGGTATGCACGCTTCCGCCACAGGCATGGATACTATCGTCACAGGCACGAAAATCTAAACATTCGCCTCATGGAAGTAAGCTGGTGACAAATGCAAGCGTACATGCATTGCATTCAGAGGTTCATAAAATTGCATGGTTTTTTTCCGTCCCAGCTTTCAAACATAGCCCGAAAATCTAAACGAGTGCATGCAAGGTGCATGTGTTTGTTGTGCATACTTGTGTGTGCTACTTCGAATGCGGCATTACAGAAAAAGTTAAAAGTAGTCCGACCTTTGCGTGGCATGCATTCCATTCATGGAACATTCCGTCAGGTCGCATTTGAATACACACACTTCTATATTATTTATCAACGAATTGAACGCATGTACGCTTGGATATGTCACCAGCTGTATGCATGCTCCGCTTCCGCTACATTCATGATCATTAATAATTGCATCCGCATCGGCATAGACTATTCCAAACCCAGGTATTGTTTTACCAAGCAGTCCGCCAACCACATACAATGAAGCTTTACCTACGCCAACGAGAGCCAGTCTACTTGAGTATGGTATTTGGCACCCTTTATGGCCAGCCAATTACCTGATTACTTCGTCCCATACAATCTTTTAGGGAGCCAATTAATTTTAAAGGGAGCAAAAAGATATGCAATCAACCCTTTTTCAAATTCTTCTTTCTGTGCGTAGTTGAAAATAATTTATTTTGGCTGATTAAACCGAATTCGAAGCATAAAGTTGAAAAAACATTTGTTACAAACTTTTATATTTTCAGTCGATGTAGGGATAGTTTCAGCCCTTTACTATTATCCCTTATCATAAAATTTGCTTTGTTATAAATCAACCACTTTTGAATATAAATATTTGCAAAAAATGTATTTTATTGGATTGTTTTTGATTTTAATTAAAATTATCGCAAAAATCCTTAAAAAAAGGGAGTTTTTAAGCATATTTAAAGGTGACATGCATATTTTAAGACTGTGGGACCCCGATTTTCGTAATCAGCGATCCAAAAAACATATCAGGAACGATTTTTACAACAGTGTAATGTTTTGACATAAACGATTCGTCGATTTATGCAAGTTAAAAAAATTGTAATTTAAAAAGGGGAAAGGTCCAGCACATATCACCAAAGGGGAAGTGGGTGCCAATTTTAAACAACAGAACCTCACACATTTAATTCACCACTCCCTTTTGGTATTCTAAGCACCCAAACCACCCCCAAAAATTCTTCTCGTATATGCCGCTTCCAACATGTCAGTCAACTCCAAAGTTTCCGCGGCATAAGCCCGGCCAGTGACCAAACCACAAGAAAAATCTGAAATAATTCACCTCTACAGAATGGTGAATTTGTATTCCTATAATGAGATAAAGCAAAGTCTGAAAATCATGCCTGAAAATCTATGCAGTAAGGCAGAGTGTATTTTAACTGTTGCACACACAGCCCCGAGTGTAATCGTCTCTTGTACCCCGTCCGCCACTTTTCCCATCGTTATACGAAAGTTCTGACGATTTTTCATGTGTGAGAGCGTTACGCGAATGAAATTGATTCACTCTCATGTAAATTTTTTTAAGCAAACGTCCCTAAAGAAGTTTTACTTCAAAAACTAGCTCCTTTATAATAATCTTGGGGTGTTTTAAATGTACTCGCTCGGAAGTCAGAAGCTAACTGCCAAATCTATTAACCGAATCGGGATTTCCGTTTTTTTGAAGGCGTAAATGCACATCACTTGTTGTGTTTTCACACTATTCATACATAAAGGACAATTGATACCTGTCTCATTTTTCAAAACAAAAACAGTAATAACATTTTGTTTTCTCAAGAGTTGCATCTCTATCCAACAAAGGGATGGTTACGAAGGAATCTTTATGTTTTATTGCCCTCATAAATGAGCACAAAACCAAGAAATATTCCCCGAAAGTAAAAGAAAACGTGTAACGGTAAGTACAACAGGCCAAAGGACATCAACATTTCACAAAAGGGACAAAAGATTGTATATACATAATTGTTTTCGGTTTTTCTAACCTCAGGTGAGAAAAGCAAGCATACACATCAAAAAAAGTTATACACTTTTGTAGTAACTAATTGTAGTAACGATTCGTTGAATGGACAGCAAAATAAGGTTCATGATAAAGTGTAGTTTTGTTATGAGCAATTAAGGTTTTTGCTGCTACAATAAAACAAATTGCACGGACCCACCGGAAGTACAAAATTGAGAGTGAACGTTATGCACTTATGAGTGAAATGATCCTGTTGTGGTATACAAGTAAATGAAAAAATATATACATCAATTAAAAATTTATTAATTGTTGCTACAAATATTTATTTGTTTTAAAAATATAAATACTATGCTTCAACTTTGTTCTTAGAATATTCTGAAATCAATTTAATTTTTATAATTTAAATTAAAAATAATGCAAACAATGTTTATTAACTTGTAAAAAAAATATTACTTCGAATTCAGGCTTAATTAATGCAAGTAGTTTGCCAAACTGCAACATACACAGCGCGACTAGTTGCCCAAACTCTAAGCCCCGCCCCCATAAAATTAAAAGATTTTCATTTATCCCAACTGCAACCCCAACTGTCATATCAGTTTGCCAACTGCCCCATACACGCTGCGATTCAGTGCCAACACAACTCAGTTTGGGCAACCAGTTGGCCTGTGGATGGGCCCCATAAGACTTGTAGATTGTAGCCTGGGCAGCTGGCTGAAGGAGGGATTTTCATCTCTGGATTAATCTCAAGCATTCATAAGCTTGTTTGACCACTTGGAATGTGATTACTCCATCACGTATCTATGTACCTCGGGCTTAAGACCACACTTTAGAAGTAAAACTTTTCTGCCCAACAGCTAGTAATATTATCTATTGCAGTATAGTGGAAACATTGATTATAGAGTAAGTAGATATGGACGAAAATCTTTCCAGTTAGATTGTTAGATGGCAATAGTTACACTGATTTAAGTTTTAGGCTGCAAATTTCTGTTGTAAACCTCTAAATCAATGGGATTGGGTTTTCAACATTAGTTTAATAATATTAATTTTTTATTAGTGCATAATAATCATAAAATACACCAATTTTTCAATTTTGTTATTATTTAGTAAAACATAAAAAAGCGGGTTTGCGCGTGAATTTTGAAAAGCATTTCAAAACCCTTGCACATGTTGGAGGAAAAGCCAAAAGTTTCGGATCTAAAAATAGATCCTGTGCGGGTATTCCTTTTGTTTTGATTTGGAAGGGGGTGGGTGGGCTGAAACTATGATGATTTCTTGGTCGGTGGCTGAAATTTATCAATTAATTAATGAATGGGAAGAGAGATTTAATAGGAAATTTTGCATCGCATTTTTTTTTATTCTGAGAAAAATAAAATAGTTTTTTTTTTAACAAAAATTCTAGTTTTTATGTATTGATTTTATTATTGCTTATCAGGAAAATTTAAGTCATTTAGTTTGGGTAAACTTTCCCAAAATATAAATAGCTTACAATTATATAAAACAAAATATATATAGCTTTCAATAATAGAAAACAATAAAAAACTCAGAATTTTCGTTTAAAACCTTACTTGATATTTCTAAAGAGTAGGTAATCGAATCAATCAAAGAAGAACAGGCCTAATATTGAAAGTTTTTTTGGAAATGTTTTAAGGGTAATTGTTTATTATCAGACCGCCCCTCACTTCTACCTGGTAGAGATTAGGGTGAGGGAGTGGTTGGGGCGCACAATATAGAGTCAAAGTCATTGCTAAAATAACTAGTATGTAGTTATTAAACTGCTATTTAAAAAAAAAAATACTTGTAAAAAAGTGAATTTCAACCCTGAATAATCTTTTAATTATTAAAAACAAATCAGTCTGTATACATTATTCAACTGGAAGCCTGCCGTAAAAAACCACAATTAGTGACCTGGTGAGGGGCTACAAAATTTCACTTGTTTTGTGATGACAAAAATATGGCAAACAAGTTGGAGTGCTTGATCTTCAGGTTGCAATGAGAGCCAATATGAAAGAAGAGAGTTCTAGATGTAGACATATTGTGCAGCAATAAGCATGCTTGGGACGACCAGACCTAGAAGGCACAGACGAAGAAAAATCTAGAATAGAAAACTCTAGTTTGTATAAATTAGTAGAAAATTGAAAGATCTTCATGATATTCAATAACACCGCCACTGGAAATGTGCGCATTCCGTCGACATTGTGCGAACAGGCATTCCGTCGGCCTTTCAAACATCAAAGTAAGACGGACAAAAGCCTCTTTCGTGTTGACCCATTATTAAACATCAAATCCACATAATCTCTCTATTTCTATAACACATATCTACAATATTTCCATTCATTTTTAATATTTTTGGAGTTCAAAGATATACAATTTTTTAATGTGATTGTGATTTTTTTATATTTGTTGCTTTGCAAATTACTAAGTTGATTGAGTGGATAGAAAAGCCGCCTCTTTCAAACTACATACATATTTGCAGAAACTTGAAACATTGGAAGCCTTCTGTAAAACTGTACCTGACTAACCTAACTTACATCTCGTGGTTTGAGAGCTTTGTTTCTGGCCGTTCAATTAAGATAGAACTGAATGGCGTTGAATCTCGGCGGGCGATCCCCTGGGTCGATTCTCTCACCTGATCTCTTTCTAATATTCATTAATGGTCATAAGTTTTGTTGATGACATTCTGCGTTACTCCTACGCCTTATTTCTACGAAAACTTGTACCATCCTTCCCTTTATCTCAGTGGGCAAAAGGAACCCACCAAGGCAAACGAACATTTGCTAGCGGGCAAAATAACGTCACCAAGAAAATGCATATCTAAGTTATGCATATCTGAAACATGATCTTTTAACTTCATTATGACGTCAATAGCCTGCGAACAAATGCCTTGGTAGATTGGTACCTTTAAGGGCCAAATACATGAGCGCTCCATTCGACCACGCGAAAACAACGTGCATACAGATTGTTACTGTTTTGGCGGAGCGTGGCGTGATGGAGCGTCTGAACATTGGGCCCTTTAGAAGTATTTTATCTACTGCTTCACATATCTCGGACCCTATTCTCTATTACAATATTGTTAAATCCGATTCAGAAACAAAACAGTAAACATTTGGCAATATTATTAAATTTTTATGTAAAATAAATGCCAATAATGTAATAAAAGATTACGGATTCGGCCAGTTTCGTTAAAAATATGACAATATTGTAATAGAGAATAAGGCCCGAGATATGTGATGGAGTAATCACATTCCAAATCGCCAAACAAGCTAATTAATGCTTGAGATTTCTCAAGAGATGCAAATCCCTCATTCTGCCAGCTACCCTGGCTGCAATCTGCAAGTCCTACTTGCCTTGAATAAACCTCGTACATCTGGGCGGGTGCCCTGAAAACAAGCTAGGCTAGGCAGAATAAGGTGCAAAACGAAGAAGGCGCTTTGGCGATAGCATCCTTTTGCTCCTCTATATACCCTTCTAGCCACAGTATAAATATAGCAACCCTCACCAAGTTTTGCCGCTTTCACCTACACGCACTTTTTTCCAAAATTAGCCAACTCGGGACATCGCCGGTCCACTACATATAGGCTTGCCACCCGTCCTCCTTTAGCAAGAAAATGCCTCCATACTCCCCGAAAGTAAAAATGTCCTCCCATACAAAGTGAGTTTATGCATTTTGTAACATTTTAGTACATTTTATAACATCTATCTAGAACATTTTAAAACATCTACCTATCTAGTACATTTTTCAAAAAAGTACTTTTTTATTAAAACGACAAGGCTAAAAAGTAATAAAAAATGACATATCACGTGAGTTGTGTTCGGGGGTTAGAGACGACGTGGATCAACCTGCCACGAAAATCTAAAGCTCATTTTTTAATCTGAATTTTTTGATTAATCCTAGTAATTAAAATTTTTATACTTCAGTATTCTTTTCTGAAGTGTTATAGTATTCAGTGAAACTAAAAATTTTTATTAATTATTTTCAAATTTTGTGCCTTTTTCTCGCTTACGGAATACCCATAAGTGATAACTCGTGCTATAGCCGCGGCTAACGGGTATTGCTCGTGATGCCTAAGCCCGGTACAATAGATAAACCTGAAAAAAGCAGAAGAACTCGTTTCTTCAAAAAAAAAGCGACACATCAAGCTATAAGATAGCACATCTAACATGTCCTGTACAATAAATGAAGGTAAAGTAGTAGCCACGAGGTCTTCACCGACACAAACGGACTTAAGTGATCTAAACATGGAAGTGGGCCTTAAAAGGAAGCCATCATACGATAACCTGGAGATTCATCCAAGCTCTTCAGAAAATAGTTCTCTTCCTCACATTGAGGAAACACATAATCAGACAATGCAACCAAATGTAATGGCAACGCATAGTAATAGTAGAAGAACTACTTCAACCACTGATATCACCAGGGAGGAATATAACCCATGGATTATTATATCTAACAAAAGATATGAAAAAAGTGAAAATAAGCTTAATTTAAATACTAATAAAAAAAACTATAGACCAGTGCAAATACGCTTTTGAAAAGCCAAAAACTAGAAAAATTCTTAGGTTGGTCGCACACTGCAGCAGATTCGGCCGAATTTTCTACGGTCGTAGTCGGCCGAATTTTACAAACAACTATTATGCTATTTTCATTCGCACATTACACCAGTTTTTTCAGCCGTAGACGGCCGTTGGTTTGATCAAATTAGCTTTGTTTGATTATTCAGCCGAAATGGACTGCGAAAAATTAATAAATGAAGTGCACTCCCATAGAAATTTATGGGACAAGAAGAATAAAAGCTACCATAATAGAGATTTTTAACTCGAAAGTCATGGAGTGAGATAAGTGAGGAAATGAAAATTTCAGGTACTTCAACATTTTTTCAAAACTATTTAATTTATTTGTATTTTATAAAACATTTATTTATCAATAAACATATTTGCACAAAAATATTTAGAACTATCGTGAAAAGCATACCTACATTTTTCAATTGTCTAATTTGTGATTGAAATAATCTTTATACATATCGCGTATGCTTCCACTAATTTCACTGATGTATCTGTTATTAGACTTATTTCTAATAGCTGTAAGAATATTGCCTGTATTTTGAAGGGGTTGGGTCTGGTAAGAAATGTTTCCTTCTAAATCAATTATTATATTATGCAATAAACAAATGCATTTAACTATAATATCCACTTTATTAACGTTTGCTTCTATAAGAGTGTTCAAAATTCTCCATTTTGCAGTTAATATGCCAAATGCGCATTCCACTACATTTCGAGTACTGGATAATTTGGTATTGAAAAATTCCTTTTCAGCATCTAAATTTCGTGAGGAATATGGCCTCAATAAATAGGGTTTAAGCGGATATGCTTCATCCCCTAGCAAAACATAAGGTGCTAATATTTGTGTACCTGGTAGGTAAGACCTTTCTGGGAATTTAATTTTACTGGTTTCTATGCATTTATAGAAGTTTGATGAAGCAAATGTGCCACCATCACTTAGTTTCCCGTAGCCGCCTACATCAATAGCAATAAATCGACGATTTACGTCTGCTACTGCTTGAAGAACAATTGAAAAATATTTTTTATAATTATAAAACATAGACCCGCTATTTGCAGGTGCTTTAATACGGATATGTTTTCCGTCGATACATCCAACGCAATGCGGAAATTTAAGTTTTTCTTCAAAGGCAATCGCTGTTTTTTTTAAATCTTCAGAAGACGGAAAAGGCATATGAATATTTTTCAGTTCTTCCCAGATTGCAGCACAAGTTTCTTCGACTAGTTTACCTATGGTATTGTCCCCTAAACGAAAATTAAGTGCTAGGGCTCGGAAGGAAAGTCCCGTTGACAGATATCTGAAAAATCATTAAATTTATGAATGTAACAAGCATAACGTAATAGTTTGTATAATTTTATTTTCAGTTGATGAGTGCAAAAAAAATGGGCAAGTCTGCGAGATACATTCCGAAAGGAAATTCAAAAATTACCTAAATCAAAATCTGGAGATGGAGGTGCCTCAGTGACAACGTCAACGTGGAAATATTATGGTGACCTTTTATTTCTTCTGGACCAAGTCACACCGCGCGAATGCAGTGGTAACACTGATAAGGAAGTGCAGATTTGTAACGAAGAGCACACCACTCCCCATTTTTCTGAAGTAGAATCTGGTTCTACTTCAGAAAATATTATGGAACATTTGATAACTGCACCTTCTCCAGTAAAAAAGCAAAAACAACAGAGGAGTAAAACTATTGACGAGAAGTTCCTTGAATTAGAGGAAAAAAAATTGAAAATCTTTGAAACAAATTCAAATGATAATGATGACAGAATGTTTTTATTGAGTGTGCTGCCATATTTTAAGCAGGTCAAGAATGAAAGAAAACTCTTCCTTCGTCAAAAAATTCAAAATGCTGTTATGGAGGAAATAACATATTCTACACAAGAAATATCGCGACAGACTGTGCTGGTCCAGCAAAGCCAATTTTCACCAATATTTTTCGACTCAGTTACTCGATCTACAACAACAAGTTTTGAAGCAGAAAATTTGAATAATTATTCCGACTTCACCTTAAATGAGACTCAGAGTCAACAGAGACAACAGAACCACAACAATATGTAGCACCATAATATTGTCGAAAGAATTATTTTAAATAAAAATGTTTTTACCTTAATGTTATCATTAATTTTTCTTCAGGTTTAATGGTGGATCGGAAATTGCTATGTTTAATTAATCTTTCTTTTATTTTATTTAGAATATATTTATATGTGACCAATGACATTCTCATATAATTATAAAACTTTTCCTCATTTTGACAAAGATCATTAAAACAAGATTTCGTTCTCTTCTTCACGTTTGGTATTATATTCAGACACCCACTTTCGCTTTTTAATGAGACGCCTTTTAATTAATGAATTTTCTAAAAATAATACATCATTGAAATCCATTTTGAATTATTTTGTTCGACTTCAATTTTATTTCTATATTCAACTAGCAAGTTCGGCCGAATTTAAAAATTAAAATTCGGTTGAATACGGCCGTAAAAAATTCGGCTGCAGTGTGAGACCGGCCTTAGCAGTATATGGAAGGCGGGAAAATTTAGGAGAAATGCTACATAAACAAGGAAAAATCGAGAGCACCGCAGCAGATGACCGGAAAGGGGGCGGGGAGCCAAAATGTGAATTTTAGGGGGTTGAACGTGTTTTTTTAAGATTTCTGAGAAAAGTAGACCTCCTATCGAAAAACGTTAAATGTAAACGTAAATAATTAAAAGATCTAGAGATTTTGTTCAAATAATTTTTCGACATAACCTAAAAAAATGGAGAAAAAGGTCAAAAACCGAGTTTTTCGTTTATCATTTTTATCTTTCACAAAAATGATCCAAATTTAATGAAATTTGAGGGGAATGTAGATTTTCATGTTTCGAAATAGCCCAATTTTTTTCAAAGCGATTGGTTGATTCGTTTTGTTTTTATGACCTTAATTTAAAAAAAGGCCCCATTTTCATTCAAAAAAGTTGGCGAACGAATTTTTGATTTTTAAAATTTTGAGGACGGTTTTTTTTTCGTTGAATCCTCTTCTTTAAGATGGCGTAAACAAATGATAGTGTCACAATAGAAAAACATCGATAAAAATTCGAAAAACCAAAAACATCCTTTTTCAAATATCGACTTTTCCGTAAACTTCACTAATTCTTTATCTCTCTTTGATATAAAGCTTTTAGAGTCGTGCAAAACTGTAAATTTAATGTAATATATTATAAGCTCATTTTTTAATCTGAATTTTTTTTATTAATCCTAGTAATTAAAAGTTTTATACTTCAGTATTCTGAAACACTCAAACAATCATTTTATTAGGTAATAGCCCAACAAGCACACTATTGCGGAGTTAGCAACCAGCTGTCTCGCGTGAACGAAATGTAAGGACAGGAGAGCAGCAAGCGAGTTGGAAGGCGAAAGAAATTAAATAAAAAGAAGTGCGCGGGCCTAAAAATGTAGTATTTCCCTTGATTTCGTGGGTGAAATAATTGTTTAAAAAATTTTTTCACATCTGAAACTGTTAAGTGGCCCCTAGACTATCAATAATATTGTGAAATAATATTGAGGAAAATATTGACGGTTTCCTTCTTTGCCCCAGATTATCAACATTATTGTGCAATAAATCAGTTCACGTCAGCCTTCGAATAGTAAACATGTTGAGTGAAATTGAAGCAAGTTGTGTTGCTATCGCATTAACAATGTGTGGGGAAGAAAAAAAGAAAAAAAGGCGAAGATGGATGAAAGAGTGGTACAAAAAGAGGGAGCAATACACTCATGAAAATTTGTTGAATGATCTGAGAATAAGTGAACCTACAGATTTTAACAACTTTCTGAGGATGAATTCTCTGACATTTGATGAGTTGCTAAAAATGGTAACTCCACATATAGTAAAACTTAATACAAATTTACGAGAAGCTATTCCTCCAAACCAGCGGTTGTCAATAACCCTGCGCTATTTGGCTACGGGAAACACCTTCGAAGACCTTAAATTCGTGAGTGCTATATCTCCACAATCCATTGGCGTTATTGTTATGTATTGTGTTTTTTCCTGGTCAGTTAACTTATATAAAAAAAAACACACCGATTAAATTCATATAATTGTTTATTACACCAATGTTAAAAAATGTATTATTCATTTCCTTATAATTCACGCAATATTTCTAGACACTTCGAAAAAACCTTATACTAAATAATATAACGGAGTTACAGCCGGCGTATGAAGCTGTCAGATCACGACGCATCTGCACCCGCTGGAGACGAACGAACAGACTGGCGATCTAGCCAGAAAATTAACTCAATAAGCAAATACCTAGCGGAGCGGTAAATACAGATGTTCGGGGTCAGACTTCTTTACATCTTGTGTACAATGTACATATACATATATATATAGATTTATTTATATTCAATATAATTCAATATATAACACCTTCCTCCTCTTAAATGAAAACTATTTTATTGTACTCATACATATCTTAGCCTACCAAAATTTTAGTTATAATTCAGATTTGACCGGCCACCTTAGTTTTTCCTTTTCTGCTTAAGTCGCGATGATCTTCTAATCTCTAGGTTTTCGGAAGGGCTTCTGTTTCTTTTTGCGGCCCTAGGTTTCGTAAATATTTCTGGTTTGATAGGAAGATCTTTAGTGCAGTCTTCTTCTACCTTTACTGGCTGCTCGTCAGTAGATACTGGGGCACTTATTCGTAAATCTAATCGGGACTTCTTTATTTGATTTCGGTGAACTAATCTCATGTTACCATTTATGTCTATCCAATATGTATAAGGACTTTTTACTCTAATAATTTTTACCGGAATCCAATGAATAAAACTAGCTTCGTGATTCCTATACCAAACTACCTCTCCCGCTCTAAACGGTTGACTATCCTGCTTAATTTCTAAGTTTTGTGTTACATTTACTTCTCTATTTTTTGTATTATTTATTACATTAGTTCTTTGATTGCTGGAATAAGTTATTATTTCATTTTTATTTAAATCAAATTGTAATTTTTTCTTTATATTAATATTGTCCCATGCTACTTTAGGCTTAAAATTAAAAAGTACTTCGGAGGGCGACCTGGTAGTTACCGTAGAAGGAGTGTTTCTCCAGTTTAGGAGAAATTTATCAATTTTTTGAGACAAGGACATGTTGGACTGCTCCAATACAAATTTGTAAAAGACTTTTTTAATGGTTTGTACCATTCTTTCTGCGGCACCATTCGACTGTGGGTGATACACTGGACTTTGAAGCATTATACCATTTTTATTGCAAAACTGAGAAAAATAAAACGCGTTAAATGGAGGACCATTGTCTGAGACAATTTCTGTGGGAAACCCAAATATAAGAAAAGTTTTCATTAACTCTTCGACCAGTTTTTGTGCATTCCAGGATGAAAGCACTCGAATATCGCAATATTTGGAATAGGTATCGACCAGTACAAGAATATTCTTTCCCCCAAAATGCATAAAGTCTAAATGAATACGTTCGAAGGGATACGTAGTTGCAGGCCACTTTGATTCAACAGTTTCTTTGGGTATATTGGCCGTTTTCTGACAAATCTCGCAATCCTGTACCCATCTTTTGATATCAGCCTCCAATTTAGGCCACCAAACGTACGACCTTGCTATCATTTTCATTTTCACTATACCCCAATGATTTTCATGCAGCATGTGGAGAATGCTAGTTCGAATCTTCTTTGGAACCACCACTCTGTTTCCATAGTATACCACTCCTTTATCAGTGGTTAAACGAGATTCTAATTTTCGATAACAAGACAATTCTTCATCTTCCTTAGCCTTCCAAACACTTAACCCCACCAGATTTTTATATACTTTAGATAACACTGGACATTTTTCCGTTTCTGTTTTGACCTGCTCTAAGTCGATTACCTTTTCTGACTCAAAATGAAATACACCTATCTGATTTACCTCCGTGGCTGATTCTAACGGTAATCTAGATAAAAAGTCTGCCTCCACATTTTCTTTACCACGGCGATAACAAACTTCGTAGTCATACATTGATAATTGTATCGACCACCTTTGCAACCTCGCGGCTGCTACTGACGGAGTTCCTTTTTTTGGGTTAAAATTATATGAATTATATTGAAGATTGCATAAAGGTAAAGTTAAATAAAACATAAGATCCAAATTTTGCATTTATTATAATAATAGAGACTCCATTTCTAATGTAATTATGTTCTTTAATTTAATTAAATTGTGAAAACAAATCTGCTGCACTAGAATGCGCGGGTCCACCAGAATATGTTTGTAATTCTTCATCATTTATTTCAACGACCTTTATATTTTGTGGTAGTGTTTCAATTTGATACGTCACAGGGCTTGGTGCTGAAGCATAAGTCAGGCTTGATGGTGGCGGACTGAATGGAGTAGATGTGCGTGATGGCGTCAAAAATCTATTGTTATTAATTTGCACAGAATCCCTTCCAAGAATGCCCATTTGGCCCTCAAATAAAACATCATTTATGGCTTTTTTTGAAAAGACTTGTTGCAACGGTTCCATTTTTTGAAGTTCTGCAGCCCATGTGTGGGCGAGTTTTTCATATTCACTTTCCGGCTGCTGGAGGCGTTGGCATGCCAGTGATATCAACTTATTTCTATCATCCTGTGAATCTTCCTTTCTTTTTAACTTCTTTTTCGGTGGACCGTGCTAAAAAATCAAAAAAATAATCAACAACTGTGATAAATTATAATAAATGATTTATGTTACAGATACCAAAGACACAAGCTGAATGGGAACTTATTGCAGAAGGATTCAACAACCAATGGAATTTCCCGAATTGCCTAGGAGCAGTAGATGGAAAGCACGTGGCAATAAAGAAACCCCCTAATTCAGGCTCATACTACTACAATTACAAAAAGTTTTGTAGTATTGTATTAATGGCTGTTGTGAATTCAAACTATGAATTTATTATGGTGGACGCTGGTATTAACGGAAGAATATCAGACGGAGGTGTTTTGGCCCATACTGAATTTGGACAAGCATTATCGAATGACCTTCTTCAAATCCCGGATCCAAGTTTATTACCAAATAGCGACAAGGAAGTACCATACGTTTTCGTGGGGGATGACGCGTTTGCATTGACAAACAATTTTATGAAACCTTACGGGCAAACCGGTTTAACTAAGGAGCAGCGCATTTTTAATTATCGGCTAAGCCGTGCTCGCCGCATTGTAGAAAATGCTTTTGGAATATTGGTTTCCAGATTCGGTATATTTCAGAGACCTATTAATCTATCTCCTTCTAAAGCTCAAATAATTGTATTAGCATGCTGCTATTTGCATAATTATCTAAGGAGAAAGCAGCCACAAACATATATTTGTCGAAGTTCCGTGGATATTGAAGACTTGACAAGTGGTACCATCGAAGAAGGATCTTGGAGAAGGGATGGGGGAGCAGCAGGTTTGCAAACTTCTCAATCAAGAAATGCGCCTATTAGTGCCAAACATATCAGAGACACTTACTGTAATTTTTTTAACAATGAGGGGAAAGTTTCTTGGCAAAATGTTTTTATATAAAACTTCATATAATACATAATAAATAAATAAAATTACTACTTACAGCGTTTACATTATTATTTGTGTTCGCGATGTTCGAATCCTCAGCATCTTCTTCTACTCCTATCTCTTCCCCATTTTCTATCTGGATAGAATTGTTTGAGCTACATGGTATCTCCATATCTTGGAGGAACTGCATTTCTTGAAAATACCACAAAGTTGGTTCAACTACATCATCTGCGCCAGCACCACTCTTTAAAGAATTCTTTATTCGTTTCAATTCTTTTCTGTAATTAGTACGCAACGAGTTTAACTTTTTGATTAGTTGACTTTTATTGGCTTCAGGATATTTTTCTTGATATTTTTTAAGCAACTTTTCGTACTGCTCGTTCTTTTTGGTTCTGTTGCTGTATTCTTTGGCCTTAACGTTCCACAACGCTGGCAAACATTTATATAGCTCAATGCATTCGAGAATGAACTTCCTCTCGTCCTCTTTGGAAGCCATATTAACCACTTAATTTGTTACTCTAGTTTGGCAAAACGATTTGTACCGGCTTGATTCAAAAAATCAAACACTTTTAAAATATAAAATAGAAAGAGTAACCTTTTTGCTATTACTATTATTTCTTTCGTCTAAAAAATAGTTAAATTTAATAAAAATTTATTTGAACCTTTTCACAGCACAATCAACTTCGAAATGAAACCGAAAAAGAAATCGAAACGGCAATTCTAGTTAAAAAGCAATTTCAGGAAATCGCCATTTACACATCCCATAGAGTTGCCATTCTAACCCATATTCTAAATATATATTTTATATTTATTTGTTCTTTTGCAGATTACAAAATTACAGTTGATACGTTCATTAATAACATATGGAGCGCCGCTTTGCAATTTCCTTCATAATAATAATAATTTTAAAGTTAGAATTATTATTAAGCTCATAATTTTAATTCATGAATCATTATGTATGTACATAATTTTAATTTCTCTTATTTTAATTTAGATGTCTTTTTCTCACCGTACAACACGAGTTCGATTTTTTATCTATCGAACAACGATGTTTACGGCACGAAATTTAGTTAAAAATGAAAAATAGTGCGCAATATTAACTACAGACTGCAGCACTGTATTTATTTACATATTTTGTACAATAAATATCAAATCCATTTTGATCCGCTCAATATATTGTGCAATCCCTCAATATCACCCACAGACCGTCAATATTATTGAGCAAATCAAAATATTGCACAATATTATTGATAGTCTAGGGACCCCTTTACATGAAGCTCCCTTATAATATATTGCATTTAACGTTTTTCGATAGGAGGTCTACTTTTCTCAGAAATCGTAAAAAAACACGTTTAACCCATAAAACTCACATTTTGGCTCCCCCGCCCCCTTTCCGGTCATCTGCTGCGGTACTCTCGATTTTTCCTTGTTTAAGTAGCATTTCTCCTAAATTTTCTCGCCTTCTATATACTGCTTGTGGTATATGAACAATGATAGTCAGAACATCCCGCTATAACTGTTATCATGCACCGCACATCCAGTCAGTCAAGCAGAGAGACCCGAGAAATAAACATCGTTTATAAAATAACTTGTGCGGAGTATTATTTAAAATATCACATGGCGCAGTCGCAGTGAAAGAAAGTTAAAAACGGGAAAGTTAAAATTATTATTATTAAATTATTGAGAATAAAAGTTAAAAACGTGAATTCAATTTTAAAAACAATTAAATTGGAAAAAAAAGTTAGTGTGAAAAATTTAAACTCATAAACAGATTAAAATAATATTGTGGAACTAGTTAACACTAAAAAGTTATTAATTGTGACAAAAATTGCGTACATCAAAGGTCATACAGTTACTTAATGGGAAAAAATTTAGACAAAAGCCGATTAGAAAAATTACAAAAACAGAACCGTCCAAGAGGAAGACCAAGAAAAATCACTATCATAAAAGTGAATGAGAATATGGACTACATCAGGAAAATAGACGAATTAAAACTCGAAGGGACCTGCTGCAGTAGAAGTGTTTAACACATTCTCACTGACAGAAGCCGAAAAGGCGAAATATGACGTAGTGTTAAACGCTTTTCAAGAATTCTGCTCTCCAAAGAAAAATGAGGTCTACGAAAGCTTTATTTTTTGAAGCAGGAACCAAAAAATGGGTGAGCCGTTCGATAACTTTTTAATGGATATTGGGGCTATTCAGACGGTGCACATTCATGGCAAGTAAAACCGGTTTTATAGATGAGAGAGGGAAGGGAGCGGAAGAACTTAACGAAACATTTTTCACGCAAAAGCAAACGCGTGAAAACTTACACACATATAAAATGTTACTTCTATCTCTTGTTTTCTTTAGCTCTGTTTTTGTCTGACAAGTGAATTTTATTTAATCGTTTAAACGTTGCTGTAGAGCTTTCAAATGTTCTAAACACAATTACGCCCCGTGTGTGTTCCGAGGGGTTGAATAAAACCGGTTTTGCTCAGCACACTTATGGCACCGTCTGAATAGCCCCATTAAGAAGATGGTTAAAAATTGTGGATATGCTGGCATTGAAGAGCGAATGGTGCGAGATCGTATCGTTTTAGGTGTAACAGATAAGCAGCTACAAAAACGACTATTGGAAACAAAAGACTTGACCATGACAAAAGCAATGGACATGGCACGTGCGGAGGAAATATCGAAGGCACAGTCATCGAACATACTCGTATGTACAAGCAGAATCGTCAACAGGACATGGATCACAGGTGTTGGCGATAAAAAGGAATAATTCTAAGGCTTATAATAATACTAACACAGACAATAAGGGACATTCCACGTCAAATCGGACAAAATTTTTCGACCCCCCTCCGTTTTGGCTGAAATTTTTCAGGGACTTTGGGCAACTATTTAAGGCTACAAAAAATTTTTTTTTAGAATTTTTTCGACAATAAAAATTAAATGCGTTTTTTAGGGATTTTTATGAATTTTGACTTTCTTTCTCGATTTTGGCTCTATATCTTTCGTTGGGGTCGACGTTTTTGATAGGTTTTACATGTTTTCAGGTCAGAGGGGTTGTTTACAAACAAATTTGCTGAAAAACATAAACATATTTTCGAATTCAAGGTCAAAAGGTCAAAAAATAGTAAAAAACTTTAAAATTCAATTTCTCAAATACCCCATCTCGAAAATGGACGTTTTTGGTGTCAAAATGTTCGGGAGAAGTGTGAGTGACTTCTCCCGAACTCTTGTTTATAATCTTTAATTTTTTACGATATTTATTGAATTCTTTGCCCTGGATATAGTTGAAACGTCATCAATTTTCACCAAAACTTGTATAAAGGTCCGTCCGATTTGACGGGGAATGTCCCATAAGCAAAATAGACACATTAATACTAACAACACTAACACTAAAAACAATAATTATTTTTGGCAAGTAAATATAAATAATGGAAGAAGGAACGGTGAGGTAGAAAAAAATAACTTATTGAAATATAATAATAAAACTAAAGTTATAAATTGCAGATTTTGCGGTAATAAACATAAATATGGACATTGTGTACAAATTGCGGAAAGAGAAACCATTTTTCAATAGTATGTAAAAATAACAAGGTCAGTGAAATTAATAGAATTACATATAGAGATATTTCTTCTGACTCAGACAATGGCTTTTATGTGCATTATTCAGGATTTTGTAAAGGAAAATGTTAGGGAAAATTCTTGGTTTGAACCCATTCGCATAAATAATAGAACAATTAACGTAAAATTAGATAGCGGTGCAGAAACAAATGTGATGCCATTAGAAATTTTGAAAAGTATAAAAAACGTAAGACTTGATAAGAAGAATGTGAAACTATTCATGTATCACGGTAGCTCACTTGACTCAGTTGGGGAAGTTACATTAAATTGTTGTGTTAAGAATCAGATTGAACCGTTAAAATTGGTTATTGTTAAAGAGGACGGAGTGCCGCTTTTAGGATTAAAAGACTGTGTAAAATTAAATTTAATTAAACGGGTAGATGTAGTGGCGACAGAGAGCAAAAATAGTTTGTTAGAAAATTGGAAAAGTAATTTTGAAGGTTTGGGATGCTTTTTGGATAATTATAAAATAGAATTAAAAGAAAATAGAGTAGTTAAGGCTTGTCGCAGAATCCCACTTTCTTTACGCCATTCATTAAAAAACGAACTAGATAGACTTGAAGATTTAGGTGTTATTGCCAAAAGTACAAAGCTATCGGACTCGAAACCCATCTCGTGGTAGTGGAGAAACCAAATGGGTCCTTAAGGATTTGCCTTGACCCGCAGGATCTAATAATAAAGCAATCAAAACTGACAATCATCCTATACCTACGTTAGATGATCTGCTACCAAAGTTAGCAAACAAAAAGTTTTTTACGGTTTTAGATCTGAAAGAGGGTTTTTATCAAATTAAATTATCGGATGAATCAAGTTTACTATGTACTTTCAACACCCCATTTGGACGTTATCAATTCGAAAGGCTTCCGTTCGGAGTGAGAACTGCCCCAGAAATTTTTCAAAAACAAAACGAGAAAAATTTTGAGGGCATCGAAAATATTATAATTTATACTAGCATAAAACCCGCGTGCCTTGCAACGCCTTTAAATAAAAACTGTTTATTATGTGCAATGTTTTCCTTCAAAAAAAAAAAAAAAAAAAAAAAGTCAGCTGTCATTATCCCTAAAAGGGTTTATTAGAGTGCATATTTTTAATAAATATGGTAAACAAATTGCTGCGTATATCACCTCTGCTCAACAAATGTGCAAGTTTTGAAGCAGAGATTGGCATGTTTATGTCCCCCATTTCACTGCGTTAGGGAATGAATTTCGAAAAATTGCTTCTTAGTGAATGTCCACGTCATTATAGAGATGCACTGTCAAAATTAAAGCCCTTCAGCTCCAGCGGTTTGGGTTAACCCCATTTAACCCCCTTAGGGGATAAATTTCAAAAAATTGCTCCTAAGTGGATGTCCACGTCATTATAGGGATGCACGGTCAAAATTAAAGCCCTTAAGCTTCAGCGGTGTGGGTTAACCCCATTTCACCCACTTAGGGGATGAATTTCGAAAAATCGCTTCTTAGTGGATGTCCACGTCATTAAAGGGATGCACTGTCAAAATTTCAGCCCTATAGCTCCAGCGGTTTGGGTAAACCCTATTTCACCCCCTTAGGGGATGAATTTCGAAAAATCGCTCTATAGTGGATGTCCACGCCATTATAAGGATGCACTGTCAAAATTTCAGCCCTATATCTATAGCGGTTTGGAAAAACCCCATTTCACCCCCTTAGGGGATGAATTTCGAAAAATCGCTTTATAGTGGATGTCCACGCCATTATAGGGATGCACTGTCAAAATTTCAGCCCTATAAATTTAGCGGTTTGGAAAAACCCCATTTCACCCCCTTAGGGGATCACTTCCGAAAAATAGCTTCTTAGTGAATGTCCACATCACTATAGGGATGCACTGTCAAAATTTCAGCCCTATAGCTTCAGCGGTTTGGGTAAACCCCATTTCACTCCATTAGGGGATGAGTTTTGAAAAATCGCTTTAATAGTGGAAGACCACGCCATTATAGGGATGCACTGTCAAAATTACAGCCCTATAGCTTTAGCGGTTTGGGTAAACCCTATTTCACCCCCTTAGGGGATGAATTTCGAAAAATCGCTCTATAGTGGATGTCCACGCCATTATAGGGATGCACTGTCAAAATTTCAGCCCTATATCTATAGCGGTTTGGAAAAACCCCATTTCACCCCCTTAGGGGATGAATTTCGAAAAATCGCTTTATAGTGGATGTCCACGCCATTATAGGGATGCACTGTCAAAATTTCAGCCCTATATCTATAGCGGTTTGGAAAAACCCTATTTCACCCCCTTAGGGGATGAATTTCGAAAAATCGCTCTATAGTGGATGTCCACGCCATTATAAGGATGCACTGTCAAAATTTCAGCCCTATATCTATAGCGGTTTGGAAAAACCCCATTTCACCCCCTTAGGGGATGAATTTCGAAAAATCGCTTTATAGTGGATGTCCACGCCATTATAGGGATGCACTGTCAAAATTTCAGCCCTATAAATTTAGCGGTTTGGAAAAACCCCATTTCACCCCCTTAGGGGATCACTTCCGAAAAATAGCTTCTTAGTGAATGTCCACATCACTATAGGGATGCACTGTCAAAATTTCAGCCCTATAGCTTCAGCGGTTTGGGCAAACCCCATTTCACTCCCTTAGGGGATGAGTTTTGAAAAATCGCTTTAATAGTGGAAGACCACGCCATTATAGGGATGCACTGTCAAAATTACAGCCCTATAGCTTTAGCGGTTTGGGTAAACCCTATTTCACCCCCTTAGGGCATGAATTTCGAAAAATCGCTCTATAGTGGATGTCCACGCCATTATAGGGATGCACTGTCAAAATTTCAGCCCTATATCTATAGCGGTTTGGAAAAACCCCATTTCACCCCCTTAGGGGATGAATTTCGAAAAATCGCTTTATAGTGGATGTCCACGCCATTATAGGGATGCACTGTCAAAATTTCAGCCCTATATCTATAGCGGTTTGGAAAAACCCTATTTAACCCCCTTAGGGGATGAATTTCGAAAAATCGCTTTATAGTGGATGTCCACGCCATTATAGGGATGCACTGTCAAAATTACAGCCCTATAGCTTTAGCGGTTTGGGTAAACCCTATTTCACCCCCTTAGGGGATGAATTTCGAAAAATCGCTCTATAGTGGATGTCCACGCCATTATAGGGATGCACTGTCAAAATTTCAGCCCTATAGCTATAGCGGTTTGGAAAAACCCCATTTCACCCCCTTAGGGGATGAATTTCGAAAAATGGCTTCTTAGTGGATGTCCACATCATTATAGGGATGCACTGTCAAAATTTCAGCCCTATAGCTCCAGCGGTTTGGGTAAGCCCCATTTCACTCCCTTTTGGGATGAATTTCGAAAAATCTTTATAATAGTGGATGACCACGCCATTATAGGGATGCACTGTCAAAATTACAGCCTTATAGCTCCAGCGGTTTGAAAAAAACCCATTTCACCCCCTTAGGGGATGAATTTCGAAAAATCGCTTTTTAGTGGATGTCCGCGTCATTAAAGGGATGCACTGTCAAAATTTCAGCCCTATAGCTCCAGCGGTTTTGAGTTGACCCTATTTCACCCCCTTAGGGGATGAATTTCGAAAAATCGCTAGGGATGCACTGTCAAAAATTTCAGCCCTTTAGCTCTAGCGGTTTAGGTTGTGCGTTGTCTTTCAGTCAGTTACTTTTTATACAATAGAAAAAAAGTAAAGAAAATAAATCCCCTTACAACTTATTGAACCCCATTTCACCCCCTTCAACCCTTTTTTCTCCAAAAAAAATAGCCTATGTCCGTCTCCAAGGTCTAAACTATGTCTGTTGCAAATTTCATCAAAATCGGTCCAGCGGTTTAGGCGTGAAAGCGTAACATACAGACAGACAGACAGACAGACAGACAGACAGACAGACAGACAGACAGACAGACAGAGTTACTTTCGCATTTATAATATTAGTAAGGATTGACGATATCTTAATAGCAACAGAAACCAAAGAACAACACGATGTAACATTTCAAAAGGTTATGGAAAGGGCTCAAAAACGGAACATTAAATTCAACAGAAATAAAATTCAGTATCGAGACGGAAAAGTTAATTTTGTAGGTCATGTTTTTTCGGGAGAGGGTGTAGCTTTTGACAAAAACAGGATTCAAGCAATTAATGATATAGGAGTACCTCAAAGAAAAAAGGATGTACAAAAGTTATTAGGAATGGTCAATTATTATGCATAGAACAATCCCCAATCTAGCAGATATCTCAGCTCCGGTAAGAGACTTAATAAAGAAAAACGTTATATTCCAGTGGCAACCGCACCACACGGCATGTCTTGAGGAAATGAAGAAAAGAATAATAAACGCTCCTATTTTAAAACATTTCGATCATAACGCACAAATTACAATACAAGCAGATAGCAGTCAAAATGGCTTAGGATGCTGCTTGCTTCAAGACAATAAAACAATAGCATTTGCCTCAAAAACTTTAGCAGATTCTGAAAAAAGGTATGTACAGATCGAGAAAGAAATGCTTGCGATCTGTTATGCCTGTAAAAAATTTCATCTGTGGATTTATGGTGGCAAAATAATTATATGGAATATGAAAAAGGAAATAGGAAAAATCGCGTCGGCAAAGTTACAAAGGATGAAAGTGAGACCACTTAAGTATAACATTGAGTTGCAGTACATACCGGGAAACAAAATGTACATTGCAGATTTACTGTCAAGATACTACAACGAAAAAGATACGTGTGAAACAGTAAAAGGGTTATCAGAGGTAGTCCATTCCATAAACGTTAGTAAAGAAAAACAGATTTCCTTTCAAAAGAAACAAGTCTTGATCCTGTCCTAATGAATCTTGTTAAGATTTTGATTGAAAGATTATTTTTACGTTACAATTCTAGTTTTAATTACATATATACTTCAACTTTTTGCACATGACAATTTTAGTTAGAATAAAGTAGATTATAGATAAAGTAAAATATGACAATCTGCCCTTCACGAGAGTTATCGGCTAACTGATCAGGCTAGCTTTATCCAAGCCTTTTCTTGGTTGTCGGTGATCGCTAGCGGTGATGAAAATGCATCCAGTGCCCGACCACCAGGAGGAGCTGCTTCAGCGGTTCTTAATCATTCCGCCCGTCTCGTGTTGTATCACGATTCCAATGTAGGTGTTCATGAGAGGTGTAGAGGGCGTCCCGCCCGCCGTGAGCAACTGAGTGATGGATATAATCTCTGTGAATGAAACTGAAGTGCATATTGAGTTGAAGAAAGTAGAGATAAGTGTTGTTAGTTAGGGTGGTTGTTAGTGTCGTGTACTGGGAGTACACATAGTTTTGCAAGAGCACGTTTAGTGTGCCCATTCTTGTGACGAATAGTTGCCACACGAACATGACCATCATTGCCTGGGTGTAACTGCGTGATGCGACCAAGGAGCCATTTGGATGGGGGAAGATTATCTTCCTTGATGAGGACCAAATCGTCGATGTGGACAGGACCTTGGGGGCGTTGCCACTTATAACGCGCTTGCAGCGTGTGGATATATTCTTGACTCCAACGACGCCACAGTTGTTCGTGTAGATGTTGAGTTAGTTGCCAGCGTGTAAGCCTGTTGAGTGCAGTGTCCAAGGTGCTTGCAGTGGGGACTGCTAAGAGCGGTTCACCGACCAGGAAGTGACCCGGTGTCAGGGCGGTTAAGTCTCCAGGATCGTCAGAAATGGCATTCAGGGGCCTAGAATTCAGGCACGCTTCAATCTGGGCCATGAGTGTAAGCATCTCTTCTAACGAAAGAATATGAGACCCTACTATACGACGGTAGTGATGCTTGAACGCTTTGACTCCGGCTTCCCAGAGCCCGCCGAAGTGGGGCGATGCTGGTGGAATAAAGGGCCACTCTGTTCCTTCGTGAATGAGGACTTGGGCAAGTTCAGAGTTGCTAGAAGTCAGTTGACGGAGATGATGAGATAACTCCTTGTCTGCAGCGACGAACGTTCGGGCGTTATCGCTATATAGTTTTGCGCATCGTCCTCGACGGCTGACGAAGCGTCGAAATGCGGCGATGAAGGCTGCACTGGTAAGATCCAGGACCAATTCCAAGTGGATGGCGCGGGTAGCAAGACAGATGAAAAGTGCTACGTAGGTTTTAGTGGTTTTATTTCCTCGACCCTTCAATAACTTGGTAATAAAAGGACCAGCATAGTCTATGCCACAGTGGAGGAAAGGTTTTGTTGGACGCACGCGATCTTCTGGAAGATCTCCCATCAGTTGAGTTTTCGAAGCTGCTTTATACCTACAGCAGATAGTGCACGAGTTAATAAATTGACGCACCATGCTGCGTCCTCTGAGGATCCAGTACTTGTTCCGAATATGATGAAGAGTTGCCTGTACTCCCCCGTGAAGTGTAGTCATATGAGACTCACGTATGATTAGCGTAGTAAGAGGGTCTCCTTTAGGAAGTATGACTGGAAATTTTTCATCATAAGCTAGTTGTGCATGTCTTAAGCGTCCGCTGACTCTCAGGATATCGTTCGCATCAAGAATGGGATTCAGGCTTCGTAATTTGCTATTCGATGGGAGCAATTCCTTCCTTTTGAGACTAGTTACTTCATGAGAGAATGCTGATTTTTGAATTATTTTGATCCACAGAAAGAGAGCCCTATCAAGTTCCTCAAGCGTGAGCCCACCAGGTTGCTTATCACACCTTGTCCTGCAATTGTTTACGAAGCGGAGCATATATCCTGTCACTCTTAACAGCTTCTTCAATTTTGAGAATTTTTTGAGCAAATTGGAACTGAAATCAGTAACTACAGCGACAAACGTATGGGTTTGACTCGGATTCCTTTCTAGGTCGTGGCTCAGGTTTTCATAACGGTCTTGACGTTGCGGCCATGAAGCTGAACTTTTACTTAACCAGGGCGGACCGGACCACCATAGTGAATGATCGCTAAGAGTTGACGCTGCGATACCCCTGCTGATGCAATCTGATGGATTATCTGCAGACCGGATGTGATGCCAAGTGGCATTGGGAACCCTTTCGTGTATGAGAGCGACACGATTGGCGACGAAAACTTTCCATTTTGAAGGGTGGTCTCGCAACCATTCGAGGACCACGGTGGAGTCGGACCATAAATGTATGTGCGTTTTCTCAAAATCCAAAGTTGTTACGATGTAATGCATCAATTCAGCGAGTAGCGCTGCTCCACATAATTCCAATCTGGGTAGAGAAATGGTTTTGAGTGGGCTGACTCGAGTTTCGCTGCCAGTAGGGAGACTTGAAAGTTGTCTAAGTCGTGAATGACTCGTAAGTACACTGCGGCGCCATATGCGGATAGCGATGCATCGCTGAAACCATGGAGCTCGACTCCAAGTGGATTAGCGGTGGTACCAACCCAGCGACTAATTCGAAGATGACCTAGGCAAGCTAAATCACGTTTGTACATCATCCATTGTTGATGGAGATCATCCGGAAGTTGGTCATCCCAGTCTAATGTGGCTAGCCATAGTCGTTGTAAAAGGATTTTAGCAGTGATGGTAACTGGTGAAAGCCACCCGAGGGGATCGTAAAGACGACTGATATCTGCAAGTATCATACGCTTAGTTGACGTAGGTGAGTCAGGTAAGTTTATGTTAAAGCTGAACTCATCGGAGGTCGGGTTCCAGGTGATGCCCAATGTTTTAATTGAGTCGTCCTTGACAACCTTTAATGACAAGGTGTGAGCTCGATCTTCTTCCTCGATGTCCACTAGCAGAGACGTTGAATTTGCCATCCATTTGCGTAATTTGAAGCTGCCCTTCTTAAGTACTGAGCGGAGGTCATCACGGAGCTTTATCGCTGTCTCCTTGTCGTATGCTCCAAAGAGAGCATCGTCGACATAAAAGTTTTCCTTGAGTATCTTGGAAGCTGCTGGGTGTTTTGAAGCGTAGTCCTCTGCAAGTTGTTGGAGGGTTTTACAAGCCAAGTAGGGTGCACACGCAGTTCCGTAAGTCACGGTTAACAGACGATAGCATTTAATAGGGTGTTCTCTGGTGGGAGACCAGAGAATTCGTTGGAAGTTTGTATCGGCTTTGTCGACGCGTATCTGTCGATACATCTTCTCTATGTCCGCAGTGAGGACATAAGGATAACGTCGCCATTTGAAAATGACCGAAATCACATCATTTTGTAGCTTGGGCCCCACGTGAAGTACGTCGTTCAAGGAAAGTTGTGATGTAGATTTTTGCGATGCGTTGAAGACCACTCGGAGCTTGGTAGTAGTGCTACTTGGTTTATGTACCGCGTGGTGAGGTAAGTAGTAGACGGGCTCCGTGGTGTTCTCGTTTGATATTTCTTCCATATGTTTTAAGTCTTCATATTCTGCCATGAACGAAGCATACGAATTCTGCAATTCAGGATTGCGTGTAAATTTGCGTTGCATACGGAGAAGTGATGAGATGGCAGCGTCACGAGATGATCACAACGAGCTAGCAGGTAGCTTCAGTGGAAGAGAGACTACATATTGTCCGTGGGCTTCTCTGTAATGCGTTCTGGCGAAATAGTCTTCACATTGACTTTCCTCAGGAGTGAGCCGAGTGGCTTGAGGGGGCTCTTGCAGTTCCCAGAATCGCCTGAGAAGAGAGTCGACTTCAATGGTAGAGGTGTGTACGCGCATTTTTTTTTTTTTTTTTTTTTATGTGAAAGTCTAAGCTCAGGTGTCACCCTTTGTACTACCAGTCCGTCATGTCGTACACGTCAACGTCGGGTGTCTGGTAGTAAGCTTAGCTCGAAGGATAGAGAAAGAATAAAAAGATTAAAGGGAGTCTGGGGGATACATGAGGAGGTGGAGATGAACCTTGCGTTTAAACTCTTGGGTGTTATATGAGTTTGGGAAAACTGACTGTGGAAGGTTGTTCCACAGTCGAGTTGTTCTCGAAAAGAACGAATTACTAAACTGGTGTGTGCGCGAAAATAAGGGCTGTAGATAGTGAGGATGAGCCGAATGGGCAAGTCTTGTGTTGCGGGAAAAACATCGCCGTGAAGGCAGGAGATTATATATTTCGGTGGAACAGTCGTTATGGTAGATGCGGTAGAATTTTACCAGGGCTGCTACATTCCTGCGGTGACTTAGTGAGTCAATTTTGGAGCAAATGGCGTCGTCGCCAATGAGTTGGAGAGCGCGGTTCTGCACCTTGTCCAGCCACGCTAAGGTGGTACTCGGTGCCCCTGCCCAGAGGTATGAGTTGAATTCGAGGCGGGGCCGAATGTAGGATTTGTATATTATAGCCCTGGCCGACGGCGGAAGGAGGAATTTGCATCTTTTAAGGAATCCCAAGCATTGAGATGCTTGTTTAGCGATTTGGAATATGTGATTACTCCATCGCAGATCTTCAGTTAAAGTTATGCCCAGGATATTGAGGGATGGTTCAGCCATCAGTTCTAGACTGTCCACTTTAATGGGAGGGATTGGGGAGCGCGTTTTCATAGAGAAGAGACAGTATTTTGTTTTCTGAGCGTTGAATTCAACTTGATTCATGAGGCCCCAATCAAGAATCAATCTTATGTCCCTGTTGATTGAAGTGGACATAAGTTCACGATCAAGCAGACAAGGTCTGGCCCGTGCTTGTCTTGCTTTATCAAAGCTATACGAGTAACGCAAAGTACTGTCATCAGCGAAGCTGTGAAGGGAGTTGGATGGAATTGAGAGCAGGTCATTTATAAAAACTAGGAAGAGAGCTGGTGATAGAATAGAGCCCTGGGGAACACCTGCAGAGATGGAGTGGGGATTAGATTCGACGCCGTCCAATACTACCTTGATTGAGCGGTCGGAAAGGAAACTCTCAATCCAATTCTTTAGAAGAAGGTCAATGCCAATAGCATGGAGTTTACTCAATAGAGCGGGATGCCATACTCTATCAAAGGCCTTGGAGATATCGAGAGCTACCAGGCCGGATTCACCAAAGCGATGAATGTTTTGGTAGAGGTGTTCAGTTAGGCATACAAGGAGGTCGCCAGTAGATCTTTTCGATCTAAAGCCGTACTGCTTGTCATCCAATATTTGGTTGCGTTCAAGATATTCCATAAGCCTTCTGTTTATTAATGTCTCCATGGTTTTGGAGAGGATAGAAGTGATTGCTATTGGGCGGTAGTTAGAGGGGTCGCTGGAATCACCTTTTTTCGGTATAGGCTGAACATGAGCCAGTTTCCAGGAGTCAGGGAAAACTCCGGAGAAGTAAGAAAGGGCGAAGAGTTTGCGCAGAGGTTTAGCCAAAGGTGAAGCGCATTTTTTAAGAACCATAGGGGGAATTTTATCAGGGCCAGTGGATTTATTGGGATCGAGCTCCTTGAGACACTTGAACACTTCACGAGTTCTGAAGAAAACTCTGCCCATTGAGTGAGCAGAACTCTCTACAATGGGGGGTTGCACGGCAGTATCAGGCAAGGAAGAATTGGAGGCAAACAGAGATGCGAGTAAGTCAGCCTTGGATTTGCTTTCTGTTAATACCTTCCCATCGTGAATGAAGGGAGGAGACGACGATGAGTTAAAATTTTTCCTGATGGAGGTTACCAAGGACCAGAAGTTTTTACTGCCAGCAGAGGTGTTAATGAGTTTGTTTCTTAACCTGTCATCGAAGGAGGCTTTGGTTTGCTTGATGGTGGTTTTGCAGACATTTCTCAACCTGATGTACTCACGTCGGGATGAATCGCTCAGGGAATGCCTGAACTCTCTATAGGCGGTTTCTTTGGCTTTAATCGCGTTCATACATTCTTGATTAAACCATCCATGCGGCCTTGGCTTAATGGATTTGGTAGAATGGGGAATGAATAAACGCATTCCTGCCAATATGATTTTTGAGATGCAGAGAGCGGAAAAGTTGGCGTCGCGATTCACAAAACACAGGTCCCAGTCAGCGGCTTGGAAGAAGCGAATAAGCCCCAACCAATTGGCTTTCCCATAATGCCACACAGTTCTTCTAGGAGCTGGTATGGTTGAGACGGATGATTGGTATGGGAAGCTTGCGCTGACCAGGCAGTGGTCTGAGCTGCCCAGAGGTGAATGAACTTCGACGGAGTACCGCGTAGGGTGGGAGGTGAGAAAAAGATCAAGGAGATGGGCCCCTTGATCTGCAGCGTCAGGAACTCGTGTTGGGCACTTAACCAATTGGTGAAGATTATTAGTCTCTGCAAAGAGCTCGGCATCCCGGCCAGAAACACTGGTGCCATTTGAATAATTCAGCCAATTTGTGTTGTGAACGTTGAAATCACCCGCAACAATGATTTCGCACTCCGGGTATAAGGATAAGAATTCGGAGATACGTTCAGAGATAGCGTCAAAAGCTAAGGAAGAGGCTTCATTATTTATATTAGGGCTCCTGTATAGAAAACAGAAGAAAATGACGTGCTTATGAAGTAAAATTTTGAGGCCGAGGTGGTTAAAGTCAGGCGATGTACTGTTGTACACCTTCTGAAAAGCTACGTCTTTCCTAATATATATGGCAACTCCCCTATGGGGGGAGAGATTATGCACTAATGAGTACCCGGAAACCTGGTAATGATCTAGGACATCATTAGGTAAGATTTGGGTCTCACTTAGCGCGAAGATATGGGGTGAATTGGATAAAAGATGGCACGACACAGAGTCGAAATTCGTTTGAAGCCCACGGATGTTGGCGAAGGCGATAGAAAATCGCTGCTTCCCAAACGCAAGGTTACAGTCCTCATTTGAGCTCGGCGAAGCCGGCGTCGCAGTCATCGGGGCAAACGGAATACGCCTTGCTGGAGTGTTATGCCTCCTAAAGCAAGGAGAATTCCATCAGCAACCGATAGTGGCTACGACGCCGACGAGGCCGAGAGCGGGGTGTGGGGAAAGAGTAGAGGAAAAAAAAAGCCTACTTGTGCAGTCTGTCCGTCTATATCACTGTTATTGTTGTTGGAATCGCTTTCACTGTTGATGACTGAGAACTAATTTGCACTTTGCACACACTTTGAATACGGAAAAAAGTTTTGTTTTTGAATTTTTATTTGAACGGGTTATTGATTATTAATATTTTAATTTATTTATTTGTTTATTATTTAATTTAATTTTTTTTGGTCTGTTATATTGTAGAGGTTTTAATAAATTCGAGGTTCAGTGGGCTGACGGCAGCGCACGCCCGCACACCGAGCTGGTTCAGCCGAGACATGGTAATTGAAGGAGTGCCAGCAGCGCCTGACACTATCCAGCCAAAAACAGTAGCCTGTGCAACAGGAGCACCTGGGGGACCTTTTCGGATTTCTCCTAGGATAATTCGAGCGTAGACTTCTACTCCAAGAATGAGATCTATCGCTGAGGGCTGATCAAAATAAGGATCAGCTAATGGTAAATTATGAAGGTGTAGCCAAGTCTGTCGTGACATTGCGTGGCCCGGTAGAAGTTGAGATAATGTAGGTAGCACTAGCGATTGCACCGAATACCGATGCGCTGAATCTTGCAGGGAGATTATTTCATGATCCACACGTGTACGAGAGATACCTGCCTCACATTGGTTAACACCAAAAACAGCAACGCGCGTTTTCCGTTTTTGCAGATTTAATAAGTTTGCCAGAGACGTTGTAACGAAGTTCGACTCTGATCCTTGATCCAATAGAGCACGCGCCGTTATGTGTCGACCATTTGACGCCTCGACTCGCAGGAGCACTGTTGGTAAAAGAACGGGCGCGAAGTTGCAATCATCAAGAGACAGATGTGAATTGGTGGAAGGACATGGTGCTTCACTTACAGTGGTCGTGCTGTTGAGTTGAGTGGACGTAGAGTCCACTGGCCTAGTAGACGAGTGGATCATCGTATGATGTTTTTCCTGGCAGAGCTTGCATCTATTCGTTGACGGGCACGAAGCTGTAGTGTGAGTTAGCTTAAGGCAGTTGGTGCATGCTTGTTTCCGTCGTAAAAGGTCGATCCTTTCGTTGGCGGGCATTGCTCGGAATTGTGGACAAAACAGGAGAAAGTGTTTCCCCCTACAACTCAAACAGGTTGAGGCAGTAGTTCGGGAGGAAGTGTCTGCTGAGTTTTTTGATGAGCTGGTGGATAAATGATGAGTGCGTGAACCTGATTTTACAGCGGCTTGATGTTTCTGTCCCGAAAAGGTTCGTTGGCTGGACACGACATTCGTGATAGGTTGAGCATCCTTAATTGCACTAAGTGCTTGCAAACGACGTTCTAGAAACTCTGTGAGGGAGATAAATTTTGGAACATCCGTAGACGAGCTGAGGGAAGTTTCCCAGTCCTTACGCGTCGTAGCATCAAGTTTGTTAGAGAGAAAGTAAATAAGCCAATCGTCCCATTGGTCGACGGGACGGGATAGATTTTCTAAAGCGCGGACCGATTGTATAAACGTATCTAAGACCCGCTGTAACTCTGAAAAGGACTCCCTAGACATCGGCGGAATGGTGATGAGGGAATGCATATTGGCATTAACTAGCACTCTGGTGTTCTTGTACCTGTCAACAATGAGTTTCCATGCCGAATTGTAATTCGCACTGGTGATAGCAAAATGTTTCAAAAGCTTAGCTGCTTCTCCCGTGATCGCCGATCTCAAGTAGTGAAGCTTTTGAACGTCGGGCAAAGAATCGTTATCATGAATCAGAGCAATAAACGTATCATAGAAAGTGGGCCAATCTTTGAACGAGCCGTTGAAGACTGGTAGGCTTATCTTCGGTAACTTTAGTGGAACCGTAGTAGATGAATGTGATTGAGCTGTTGAGTGTAGCAGAGAGCCTTCAGAGTTTGCGTTTGGGGTCGGCGTGAATGCTGCAAGTTCCTCTCTTAACGACTGTAAACAATCAATATAGGCGCATTCTACATCGGAGAAAAGATCAGACGTTTCATAAGGATCTGCGGCTAAGGTTTCTTCTGAAGAATTTTCATAAAATTCCTCATACGCAGACATGAATTGAGCCCAGTAAGTTTCGAGCAGTTGTACGCGTGCTGTAAGAAATGCCTTATCTCGTTTCCCTTTGGCAGTTTTGTGGGTATTGGCTGAAAACCGCTGAATCCGGTCCCTTGCGAAGGCAATTCGATTTTTAAATTTTTCCATTTCGAAGTTTATATGACACTAAAAGCTTAACTGATCCCCAAATGAACTTTTGTAACCGACTGTGCAAAAATATCGTACCAATATGATGGTAATTAGAATAGGTTGAGATATCTTTTCTAAAAAAAAGCTTTAATTTATTGTAAGTGTAATTTAAAGAAAATTCAAAATAATAAAACTCAACACTAATTGGATGACTGAATGTTTATTATTTTTTTTTTAAATGTTTATTTCTAATTTTATTGTTTATAAGCTTTTTGTCTTTTTTCTCAACGCACGATGAAACAACTTACAAACTTACAACAACAACTTCAAATGTTGCGGAAGCTATGATGCACAAAATTCTTATCGCCCAACAAACTGTGCACAAATGTTGCTATAAAAGAAATCCTCACGTGCTATTGTCTAAAAAGAAACATGTTGCACAACAAAGTTGCAATAACGATACGCCTGTAACTGTTTTGTGCAATGATAAAATGCAAATAACGGATATATATATTAGAAATCAAAATGATGATAAAAAGTCAAATAAAATATTAAATCAAATATGTATGTTCAAAATGCAATAACGATTTGCATAAATTAAATAATATGAAAGGAAACAATAGAAGTCCCGAGAATAATTTCCTTTTAATATGTATGTATGTCTGTACTGAACCCAAAACTGATAAAATTTAGCAAATTATTTTTTTTTTTTTTTTTTTTTTTTTTATCTAAAGATGATATTCTTAATAACAAGTATATTGCACATACGAACTTCAGAAATTAATTGCAGTATGATTAAAGTTGCATCGGAGGTCAACCTGTAAGCCTTAAGCACCGTATAACGAAGCACTGTATAACTTTCACATAAAACAAAGGCACTGGGAACTATCACTGTGGGAAGTAGAATTTTTTGTAATCCCGGGTTTCGGCACCAAAATGTTAAGATTTTGATTGAAAGATTATTTTTACGTTACAATTCTAGTTTTAATTACATATATACTTCAACTTTTTGCACATGACAATTTTAGTTAGAATAAAGTAGATTATAGATAAAGTAAAATATGACAATCTGCCCTTCACGAGAGTTATCGGCTAACTGATCAGGCTAGCTTTATCCAAGCCTTTTCTTGGTTGTCGGTGATCGCTAGCGGTGATGAAAATGCATCCAGTGCCCGACCTCCAGGAGGAGCTGCTTCAGCGGTTCTTAATCAAATCTAAAACAAATTCTCTTACAAGGTTGGCCAGAATCAAAGTCCAACTTACCAGATAATCTTAGAGCCTATTGGAAATTCAAAAACGAGTTATTACTTGATAACGACATTATCTTCTTAAATGAAAGAATTCTAGTTCCGCAGACTATGCGTAAAATTATATTAGAGCTTTTGCACAACTCGCATTCTGGAATTGAAAAAACAAAATTAAAAGCAAGGGAGTCGGTCTATTGGCCAGGAATCAACTCGGATATCGCGGACATGGTAGCGAGTTGTAAAACATGCCAACGATATAGAAGTGCCACACAGAGGGAACCAATAATCTCACACGAGATTCCTCAGTATCCATTCAAAAAGATTGGGATAGATATTTTCGAATATAATTCAAAAAATTATCTTGTAGTTATTGACTACTATTCAAAATATGTCGAAGCACCAAAGATATCTAGGACAAATGCTGCGGAAGTTATATTAAAATTGAAGGACATATTTGCAATATATGGAATTCCGACAGAAATTGTGGCGAACAACGTACCTTTTGATAGCTTCGAGTTTAGAGCGTTTTGCAAATCGCTAGATATAAAACTTACTACTTCAAGTCCACATTACCCCCGATCAAATGGCCAAGCGGAAAGGGCAGTTCAATTAGTCAAAAATCTAATGAGAAAATCCGAAGATAGTTGTAAGGAACTTTGGTTATCCTTATTAGAATACAGAAATACGCCGATGAAAGACATCGAATTGTCTCCGAACAGATTATTGATGGGCAGAAACACAAGAACGCTATTGCCTAGAAAAAGCACCTCATTTAAATTACAAGTACACCCAGAATTAGGAGCAAATTTTACGGTAAAGAGAAGAAAATTAGCAAAATATAATAATAAAGGTACCAAAACGAAAGGTGAGTTTAACCAAGGGGAGACAGTTTTATATAAACAAGGGAAGACGTGGAGAGAAGCAATTGTATTAGACAAGACAGATAAACCAATATCTTATTGGATAACAATAAAACATAATGGCACAGTAGTCGGAAGAAATTCAGTCTATATTAGAAAATGCCGTTGAAAGAAAAAAAAATTTGTCGGTACATTAAAAAAACTAGTTGGGATGTGGGTTCGACCCTTTCGGTCCGCACGATGAACTTCCCAGTATGATGGAAGGAAGCTCTTTGAAATAACGATAAGAATGGTAAATCCGCAAGGCTTTTCTACAGAACTTTTTTTTTTTGTTGAACAGTAGCAAACAGACATGTCCCTGGCACTTCGTTCGCTACACTATAAAGCGAATTCATTTTGAGCGTGTTGACGCGCTGATGATAAACTGTAAAAACTTCATTTTCAATTCGAACGATTTCAGGAGATAGTACCAAAATTAATCAATGTAACGGATTTGTCAAACTTGTCCAAAAGGCCAAACTGTAATCACTGGAAATCCCGCGATGAACTCAATTCCCAAAACTGTAGGACATGGAAAGCAATCCGCCGTTCAATCAGTTCTGAACTAAAGTTTGAAAATTTCGTCATGTTTGTAATAGTTAACGTATTTGTTGAATGGTTTTTAAAGAAAACTCGGATTTTGACGAGTGATGACTCTTTGGGAAGCTATTGCTCGGCTGAATCCATAAAAGTAAACTTCATTTTGAACGGGTGTCATTCCAACGCTTCGATCGGCACCTCGATGAAGTCAATATCAGTTTTGGTTTGCGTTCTATCGAGCATGTACAAAAATCACTTACGCCCTTTATACATAGATACCGCTTGATCGAATTTTATGAAAATCTTTTCAAAGTGTACTTTCGGTAATACGCTACGATCGGCACCTCAAAGAAGTCGGTATCATGGTTGGTTTGTGTTCTATAGAGCATGTAAAAAAATCACTTACGCCCTTTAAACATAGATACCGCTCGATCGAATTTTATGAAAATCTTTTCGAACTGTACTTTCGGTAATACGCTACGATCAGCACCTCAAAGAAGTCGGTATCATGGTTGGTTCGTGCTATATCGTGCAGGTACAAAAATCACTTACCTCGCTTAAACAAAAAAAAACGGCTGGACCGAATTTCATGAAAATCTTTTCAGATCATATTTCGGTTAATACGCTTCGAACGACACCTCAACGAAGTCGATATCAGTTTTGGTTCGCGCGATATCGTGCAGGAAAAAATGGCCACATCCGTACGCACATACACACACACACATACTTCCTCCCAATTTTTTGGTTAAAATCCTCCTGGGACCTTGAAAGATGAAAATACGTTGAAATTTTCGATTTCGATTTTCGGAGCGATTACAATAACTTCCTATACTGGGAAGTTAAAAATAACCGAACATTATTCTGGTTTAGGCAGGTAATTAACAAAAATATGATTAGTAAGTTAAGTAAAAAAAAACAAAAATTAAAAAAAAAGAGAAAGATGAATATTGAACTAATTTAGCAAAATTATTAGCAATGAATTGCCGATATTTGTATTACAATTAGATTATCACTTTTAGACTAAGGAACGGAATGAATTTGAATGTGAAGTATTTCTAGACTAAGTAAGTAAATAAATATATGCAGAATTAAATATGTAATTAGTCAGTATAATAAGTTACAATGAAATTGTTACTTGAATTGAATATTGAATATTATGAATTGTATCAATTGTAATCTAAAAAAAGGGAGATGTGGTATATGAACAATGATAGTCAGAACATCCCGCTATCACTGTTATCATGCACCGCATATCCAGTCAGTCAAGCAGAGAGACCCGAGAAATAAACATCGTTTATAAAATAACTTGTGCGGAGTATTATTTAAAATATCACACTGCTAAGATTTTTTTTTTTCTCAAAAATTATCAGCACTGGTCTACTAACACTAATATTATTTCTAGATCTATTGATAAAACTAATACTAGCAGGTTGGGGAGCAGCCTCCTTCCTCGAATAACCCCAAGGATGATCCTCCCTTGGTTGATGTCATCCTCAATCAGGATGTCATTAACCTAACGACGCCAGGATGTAAGCCGCGTCTCAAAAATCTAAAAATTAAAAATAATAATAGTCGCAATCGCCAAGCCACCATTGGCAATAGTGTCAGCTTGAGGTCCTCGTCCCGCGTTCCATCTACAGAGCTGAAGTTAAAGCCGGTCTCTGTATCATCCTCCTCGCCACTAGTGGTGGGAGGTCCTTCGGTCGCGGAAGTTTCAGGGACTGAGTCGTCCTCTATGCCAGTCTTGGTAGCAGCCCCTCCGCCTCTGATAGTGGATGGTCCACCGGTTGCCGAAGTTATAGTACCTCTTGAGCCTAACACTTCTCTTGTTACGGTTCCTAGGCCTCTAAATATTTTCATCTCGAGATTCTCTCCGGAGACTAAGAAGGAATCTATTTGTGAATATCTGAGGAAAAAATCTATAGACCCAGGAACAGTTCGCTGTAGAAAGGTTAGCAAGGTCTCCAAGCCAGTTTCATCTTTTATTTTGTCTGCACCGCCTACTACTGCCGAGATTCTCTTAGACCCGGGTTTCTGGCCCGCTGGGGCTCTTACCAAGCGTTTCGTTCCACGTACTCGTAATAGATCTCATCATGCAAACGCTTCAACTTCAACTTCGGGTGCTACACTGATATCAAAAAATATGAGTGTGCTTAAGACCACACTTTAGAAGTAAAACTTTTGTGCCCAACGGCTAGTAATATGCAATAGATATAGTGGAATCTCTGTTGGATATATAGTACGCTTTGAGAAAATTCAGGCCAACGACAGATGCAGGAAGAATAGTGACGAATCTACTGACGGACTTGATACAAATACTATTTGAAAATATCAATATTTATGAATTCCTATTTACATTAAAACCTAAAAGTAACCAAGTAAAAATAATTTTGTTGGCTAATTTTCTTAAAAGCATACACGCGGTGCACCAAGTACGTATAGCATATAAGTGCGCATGCCGCACGGGTATGCACGCTTCCGCCACATGCATGGATGCTACCGCCACAGGCACGAAAATCTAAACATTCGCCTCATGAAAGTAAGCTGGTGACATATGCAAGCGTACATGCATTGCATTCAGAGGTTCCATGATATGCGGCGAATTTCCTCTGACATAAAATTGCATGGTTTTTTTCCGTCCCGGCTTTTTTTTTAACACACTAGAGACTTACGGAAGGCCCCTTTGTACTGTCGACCATGTATTTTTATTTTTGAAATGTCGAACAGCAGATTTCACACATAACATAAAAAGTTAAAAGTAGCCCGACCTTTGCGTGACATGCATTCCATTCATGGAATATTCCGTCAGGTCGCATTTGAATACACACACTTCTATACTATTTATCAACGAATTGAACGCATGTACGCTTGGGTATGTCACTAGCTGTATGCATGCTCCGCTCCCGCTACATTCATGATTATTAATAATTGCATCCGCATCGGCGTAGACTATTCCAAACCCAAGTATTGTTTTACCAAGCAATCCGCCAACCACATCCAATGAAGCTTTACCTAAGCGAGCCGCTTTACCTACGCGAACGAGAGCCAGTTTACTTGAGTACGGTATTGGCACCCTTTATGGCCACCTAGCCAATTACCTGATTTCTTCGTCCCATACAATCTTTTAGGGAACCAATTAATTTTAAAGGGAGCAAAAAGAAATGCAAAAAACAATCAACCTTTTTCAAATTCTTCTTTTATCTAGGCGTAGTTGAAAATAATTTATTTTAGCTGATTAAACCGAATTTGAAGCACAAAGTTGAAAAAACATTTTTTTCAAACCTTTATATTTTCATACGATGTAGGGATAGTTTTAGCCCTTTACTATTATCCCTTATCATAAAATTTGCTTTGTTATAAATCAACCACTTTTGAATATAAATATTGCAAAAAATGTACTAATTTCATTGGATTATTTTTGATTATAATTAAAATATCGTGAAAACCCTTAAAAAAGGGAGTTTTTAAGCATATTTAAAGGTGACATGCATATTTTAAGCTTGTGGGACCCCGATTTTCGTAATCAGCGACCCAAAAAACATATCAGGAACGATTTTCACAACAGTATAATGTTTTGACATAAACGATTCGTCGATTTATTGCAAGTTAAAAAAATTGTAATTTAAAAAGGGGAAAGGTGCAGCACATCTCACCAAAGTGGAAGTGGGTGCCAATTTAAAACAAGAGCACCTCACACATTTAATTCACCACTCCCTTTTGGTATTCTAACTTCCCGGCAGTGTTACATGTTTGGCCACGCCAAAAAGCAGATCCACTTGCTCAGGCTGCGCCGAAAATTCTTGTCGTATATGCCGCTTCCAACATGTCAGTCAACTCCAGAGTGTCCGCGGCATAAGCTCGGCCAGTGACCAAACCACAAGAAAAATCTCAAATAATTCACCTCAACATAATGGCGAATTTGTATTCCTATAATGAGATAAAGCAAAGTCTGTGCGACGACGTAGCTAACATGCCAGAAAATTTATGCAGTAAGGCAGAGTGTATTTTCGCTGTTGCATACACAGCCCCGAGTTTCTTCGTCTCTCATACCCTTTCCCATCGTTATACGAAAGTTCTGACGATTTTTCATGTGTGAGAGCGTTACACGAATGAAATTGATTCACTCTCATGTAAATTTTTTTAAGCAAACGTCCCTAAAGAAGTTTTACTTCAAAAACTCGAGACGCTTTCCCTCTACTACCAGAATGTAAGGGGGGCCAGGTCTAAAACTAAAGATATCCTTCAGGCAACGATTGCTAGTGGCCTAGATGTCATAGCATTCACTGAAACCTGGCTCCATGTGGGCATTCTCAATGCAGAACTTTTCGATTCCTCCTACCAAATCTTTCGGAGGGACCGTCATACTGACTCGGAAGCTCGTGGGGGTGGCGTACTTGTTGCTTGTAGAAGCCATCTTAATTGCACCCCAATTTCGCTTCCTAGCTTCTCTAACCACCTTGACGTCGAGCTTGTTGCTCTTAAAATCTCCCTTTCTAAAATGAATCTCTTCCTGCTGTGCTGCTATATCCCACCAGATATGTTAAGCACACTTGACGATGGAGGTAATAACCTCTATGATATTCTCATCTTTTGTGTTGACCACATTCTGACCTTGATGAACACTAATGATGAGCTTCTTCTTCTAGGCGATTTTAATTTACCCAATATCCAGTGGGTATATGTTGATGATGACGATAACTACCTTCCTGAAGGCTGCCTTAATTCTAAGGAATCGTGTTTTCTCGATTCCTTATTCTCACTTGGCTTGAGTCAAATGAGCGGTGTGACTAATGTATTAGGAAGGCAGTTGGATCTTATATTCTTTACTGACTCAGTCAACATGACTGTTGAACCCAGTCCAATAGTCATGTCCACAGTTGACAATTACCACCCTCCTATCTTGCTCAATTACTGTTTCAATTCAGTTAATACTCCTTATCCGGAGGGGGTAACTTATTCCTTTAACTTTAAAAAGGCTAAATGAGCTGTCATCTAAACTTGCCATGGTTGATTTCAACAACTTACTTTCCGCAAACGAGTTGGATGTCGATGTAGCACGGTTTTATGGCGTACTATACGAAGCCCTCGTTTCTTGCGTTCCCTACGAGTCTCAAAAATTAGCCAGTTCTTCTCCTCCTTGGTTCAGTAGTGAACTCAAGCATTTGAAAAATCGAAAGAATAGGCTCTGGAAAACTTATTTAAAGAGAAAGGACTCTCCGAGTTCACTCTCTTTTACTCTGTATCGTGAATATCTCAGCAGTATGAGTAATAAAGTATTTACTGATTCCAGAAACTTCTTCAAATTTATCAACTCGAAGAAAAAAGTTGATAATTACCCTAATACTATGCAGCACAAGAACTGGTCTAGCTGTGACTCGCCCGCGATTTGCAACATGTTTGCGTCATTCTTTCATCAATCTTTCTCATCTGCAGACTTTCAGCCTGACGACAATAATTTTCGCCACATTATCCCCAACCGAGAGGCTCATTTTTTACCTCTCTCAATTACCATTGCCGATATCGTGAAACATATTGACGATCTTCCATTTGACTTTACTCCTGGCCCCGACGGTATTCCTCCTGCTGTCCTTAAGGCCTGTGTGGAGGTTCTCCAGTCTCCACTGAAAATCCTTTTTCTAAAATCCCTGGATAAAGGGTACTTCCCCACATTGTGGAAGAATTCGTTCATAATTCCTATTCACAAAAGTGGCTGCAAGAGTGAAATATCGAATTATAGGCCTGTTGCTAAGTTGTCTGCTATACCGAAACGTTTTGAATCAATTATCTATTCCACACTCGCTCCTATCTGCAAGAGGCTGATCTCAACGAATCAACATGGTTTTCTTGCAGCTCGTTCCACCACCACCAATCTTCTTGAGTTCACTTCTCATGCTGTCGAAGGCTTCGTTTCCGGTAGTCAAACTGATTGTGTTTACACTGGTTTTAGTAAGGCATTCGACAAGCTCTCCCATTCCATTATTATTCTGAAATTAAGAATGTTAGGCTTTCCGCAAGCCCTTCTAGTATGGTTCCAGTCTTACTTAACTGACCGGACCTACCAAGTTCTTTTTCGTAGATCCAAATCAATAACCATTGAAGCGTCGTCCGGTGTCCCTCAAGGAAGTCATCTTGGCCCTCTCCTCTTTATCTTATCAATTGATGACATTGTTCCCTTACTAAGACACTGTAGAATATTGATTTACGCTGATGACATCAAATTGTATCGGCACATAAAGAGTATGGAGGATTGCAAACTTCTGCAGATTGACCTTGATACCTTTTACTCTTGGTGTGCTAACAACAACCTGGTTCTTAATATTGGAAGTCATGACTTTTAGTAGGAGACGTGATCCTATAATTTTTAACTACACCTTTTCTGATGAGGGTATCCCTCGTGTTAATTTGGTTAAAGATCTCGGGATTAGATTTGATAGTAAGCTGGATTTCTCCACTCACATCAACTATATCTCTTCCAGAGGTAGTTTAGTCTTGGGTTTTATAAAAAGGTGGTCCAAGGAATTTAATAACCCGTTGGTTACTAAACACTTATATATTTCTCTTGTCAGACCATTACTGGAATATGCCTCCCAGGTTTGGTCTCCTCACTATTCTTCGCATGTTAGAACTATTGAATCGGTTCAACGAAGGTTCGTTCGATTCGCACTGAATCATCTTCCTTGGGAAAACCCAATAGTTCTTCCATCATATGAATCCCGGCTTAAGTTACTCAACTTAAGCTCTCTTCAAAAGCGTCGAGAGGTGGCCGATGTTGTATTTGTTCATCAGCTACTTAATGGAAAGGTCGACTCAGGTTTTTTAGGTCGCCGTGCGTCGTTTAGAGAGAGTCGTTATAATCTGAGAGGTCCACCTCTTTTACAAATCAACTCCTCTAATACTAATTACGGTAGATTTGAACCTGTAAACCGCATGTTCATTAATGTTAACAATAATATTAATGTCTTTAGCGTGAGCATTAGTAAAGATGTCCTTAAAAGGAGTCTTTTTAATCTCACGTGACCATCTTTGTTTCCTGTTGCTTGCGTGGGTTATATGTTAATTTGGATTTGTGTTTTTATTTAATAATTTTTATGTTACTAATATTTTATGTTTGCATGTCTCAGCTGAGCCACGACAGTGGTAAATATTTCTCAGCCCTGCTGGGAAGTGTGCCTTCTGTGTTAGAAGGGAAACTCTATATATGTATATATATATATGTATATATATATGTATATATATGTATGTATGTGTATGTATATATAGATTTTCATGCTTAGCTGATAATAGAACTAATAGATTTAGTAGTCTAGAATACTTTGACGCTATTACGCTGTTTCTATCAATTCTTTGAAGAATAATTCCAATAATATAAATGAATTTTACAATAATGTAACCCAAATGAGCTCAGATAATACCTGCGCCACAACTAATTTCAATAATATTAATAAAAAAACTTTAATTTCAAATAAAGACAGGGGGACAGCACTCCACTTCTGAAAATACAACTAACCGAAAGTCTAAATTTCAACCCGCTCTTCTTGCTAAGAATCTTAATCTTAAAAAGTGGTCCGACCTCTTTAAAGAAGAGAAAATCGAATTCTTATTTGTAAAAGGTAAAGGGAATGGGTGTAATTAAATCGTGTTTCCAACACTTAGGGAACTTTGATACCGTAATACAGGAGTTGAATAAGTGAGTCAGAATAGGCAGTAAGCAAGGTAGCAACATTTTTAGAAACCTAGGTGAAATATTATCGCTACCAACAGCTTTAGATTTGATCGATTTAAGGGCAGTGATGACTTCAAGGGAATCAACACAACGAAAATAGAAGCCTCCAGAAGAAGCAGTAGCAGGGATATTAGCATGCTCTGCCGTTTGGTTAGATATAAAGTGCTGGTTAAGAGTCTCAAGACTGAGGTTATGAATAGTGGCTTCATTCTTAGTGTGTACACCTAAATTGCGCAAATTATTCCACACGGTTTTCACTGAAAGAGAGGGGTCAAGCTTACGGCTATAATAATTTCGTTTAGCTTCCTTAATTTTAGCAACAACAAGATTCCTAAGGCGTTTAAAAGATCTCCTTGCAACATCACTTTTTACTCTTAAAAATAATTTATATAAAAACTCCCTTTCAATAATAAGTGATTTAATTTCATCAGTGAACCAAGGTTTGGATTTAGCTAAGCAAATTTTACTTCTGATAGGCACAAACTCATCATACAGGTCAAGGAACATTCTATTGAACTTAGCAATTTTCTCATCAACATCAGTCATTGAGATTTGGTCAATATTAGAGAAAGTGGGGAATCAACATTAAATCTATGACATGCAAATAGAATATCATGATCCAGATAGCTGGGCGGAGAGATTTGGTTAATAAAAAGAACAGAATCGATATCGTTTGTGAGAAATAGGTCAAGCAGGGAAGGTGATCTACAATTAAAGTAAGTAGGGAGCTCATTCACAGAGTCCAAACCAAGGGATTGCACAAAGTACCGGAAAGATTGTTGTAGGGAAGAATTTACTAGTAAGTTCACATTAAAATCACCACCTACCAGTGTGCTTTTATACCCACTGGACAGGTGCTCAAGAGTATCATAAAATTCTTTAGCATTGTTAGAATTAAACATGCCAGGAGGAGAGTACACACAGACTAGTAGGAGCTTATCGACAGAGCTAGAAACTTCGACACATAAAAAGTCAATTCCAGGTTGTTTAGAGAAACCAACAATTTTTGACTTCAAATTATCACGCAAGTAAATCGCCACACCGCCGCCGACGCGACCTTGACGATCATTGCGAAATAATTTGAAACCATCAATAGAAACCGAAGTGGAGGGAATAGAATTGTTGAGCCAACTTTCACAGATTAAAAGCACATGCACACCTGAATTAATAAATATCTCGTTAAGTTCTTCAATTTTCGGTCTAATACTTCGCGAAGGAGGATTGTTGGCCCCGTATGTGAGGACGGACGATTCCGGAGACTCTACAATGACGAGATCTACGAGCGCTATCGCGACATAGATGTTGTGAAGAAAATAAAGCTCGGTAGGCTCCGGTGGCAGGGCATCTAGCTCGTATGAGTGAAGATGAGCCTGCTCGGAAAGTTCTCTGCGGTAAGACCTATGGGGTGCGACAGCGAAGGAGGCCCAACCTTCGCTGGAAGGATGGCGTGGACCAGGACGCTCAGAGTTTAGGGATGCCAAACTGGATGACATCGGCTCAGAATCGGGACCGGTGGAGAGAACAGTTTCGCGAGGCCAGGACCGGATCCCGGTTGTAGAGCCGTTAAAGAAGAAGAAGAAGAAGAAAGGTGACTTTACCAAAATATATATAATATTAGAGACTTACCCAATAAATCCAAAGTGATTAACCTTTTAAAAGAAAGGAAAGTTAAGGGCTTCTCATACTCCAGTAAAGAGGAGAAACCAATCACTCTCCTTATCAAAGATATTAATCGATCGTTCGACACTGATGATATTTTAAATGAACTTAAAACCATTTTCCCCATATAAAATTTATTAAAGCCTCTAAATTTGAGACGAAAGCCTCAAATTATGGATCTCTTTAGATATTATACTTATAAAAGTCGCTCCTAACCAAGACATCAGCAATCTCCTAAAATTAAAATATTTAGCTCACCAGAGAATTAAAATCGAAAGACTTATCAATAAAGACACCATACAATGCTTTAACTGCCAAGCCTTCGGGCATAGAGCAGCATACTGTTTTAATGATTTTAGATGCGTTAAGTTCGCTAAAACACACGCACACGGCCCGGGTAATTGCGCAATTATAAAAGGCATAACCGAACCTTGCTGCGTAAACTGCGGAATGAATCACTCCGCTAATTATAGAGGCTGCCCTAATTATAAACAGTATATTGAAAAAAAAGAGTCATACCTCCTAAGTCGCTTAACCTTATAAAGAAAAATAAATCTTTTGCGGATGTTCTCAGATAGAACTCCGAACGAGTGAATATCGGGGAAAGCCCCTCAATTATACAAGACCAACTTCTTCTTATGCACAATATGATGCTTAAACTAAACGGCTCGATTACTCAATTAGCTGCGACAGTTAAATGTCTAATAAGTTTTAAAATCAATAATGCCTAATCTCAAACTCAACCTCCTTGAAATTAACGACAGATCTATTAGATCTACAAAAAGAAGACTAGATCTACTTAACCTAATTAATGATAACGGCTCCCCTCACATTATTCTAGTATCGGAAACTAGACTAAAGAATCGGCACAATTTAATAGTTGACGGCTATAATGTCGTCAGAAATGATAATGGAGTTGGCGTGGCCATCCTTATTAAAAAGAATCTCTTTTACCGGGTAATTGACTTCGATATTAACACGGAAGCGGTTTTAATCCAACTGAAACTCAAAAGTAAACTCAATATCAATAAAATGTTGACGATCGGTAGCATATACATTAGCTCAGCCTGTAATAAAGAAAATATATTAAAAACTTTAGAATCAATTAATAACCTAGTGAATAAATTCGGTGATATTATTATCGGCGGAGATTGGAATAGTAGACATCCCTTTTGGAGAAACATTAAGTCTAACACAAACGGGAAAACACTTTATAAATAACAGCAGTAGAACCAATCTATCATTAGTAGGACCTGGCAGTTGTATTTTTCCAGAAAGCGACTCTGTGATCGACTTCTTCCTTACTTCATTACCTAGGAATAATAGACTTTTAAACATATTTTTATGTAAGACGGCTGCCTCCTTTTCTGACCACTACGCAGTTCAGTTAACAGTCTCCATCGGACAAGAAACTCTACAATTTACTAAAAAGGAAAAAATCTTTCACTATCATGGTGTCAATTGGTCAAGATGGAGAAACGATTTATCTTCCGAAATTGATAACAATTCGCCACCCATTATTGGCAATCTAAAAAACGATGAGATTGATCATTGGATTCAGAAACTAGAGATATAAATGAGCTTAATGAGAAATACTTTGTCAGGGACCTTAAACCAAGCCTTTCCTGCAGAAATCAGAAGACTATCTTATGTTAAGCACAAATGGTGTAAAGAGCTGAAATCCCTATTTCATAAATTCCTTAATCGTAGTAATCATGAATATAAGTTATTAAATTCCAAAATAAAATGTCTCGATAAAATCCTCCAGGATAAAATTAGAATTTTCAATAACAAGGTCTTCCAGGATAGACTGAAAAAGATTTGCCCTGGGCCTCAGGCTTTTAAAAACATATATAATATTATGGGTAATCGTAAATTTGATAAAGAAAAACTAATTATTCTAAATGGTGAATTGGTTAGGGATGATGAAAAAATAGACGATGCCTTTGGGAAATTTTATAGTAAGATATATGAAGAAAAAAAACCTAACTCCTGTCGTGACTCCTTAAATGAAATCGAGAGAACGATTGAAGAATTTAAAAGCAGAAATAGCTTGCGCGATGGTCAATTCTATCATATCACCTCGTTTGATCGGGACAACACAGCGTTAGACCCGAATGATCAAAGCACCTTCACTAACTTAAGGAAAGTTGAGAGCCTTATAAAGATCTTAAACAACAAAAAAAAAACCATGAGAATGGATAATATATTGTTACCTTTTTACGGCTTAACGGATTCGTAGGATTAATTAAGGAATACACTTTTTAATTATCCACACAATAATTTATTTATTACAAACCAAAACACAATTTAATGACAAACACAATTCTTATAGTTCACTATAATCACTTCTAATTGAATATTTCGCACTATTAAATTCTATCTATCGCTTTATAATTCACTTTTAAATCACCACTTTTCACTGTTCTCACTTTGGAAACACGTTTATCGCCTTTAAAATCAAAACTGACTCTCTCAGCGCCTGCAAGCCGCTTCTATATCCAAGCTCCACCTTTATTTAACTTCTGGAATCTTCTCGAGTCCCTTTTCTCGAGCCTAGTGGTATGTTCTTTTCTTTTCGTCCAGAAGCTTGAAGTTGTCTTCACTTATCGCGCGCTCCAATTTTAGTTTAGTACATAAATCATTAGTTCAGACATCAACCGGAGTTGTTACCGACAATCGTTGATTATGCTTTTTCACAAACAGATGGCGCATAGATCATCACAATATCTAATTTTCTGATCAAAAAATTTCCTAAGGAAATAGTTAAAGCCTTAGTAATTATATTCAATAATTGTATTAGCAATGGTTATTTCCCCAACGCATGGAAGTGGGCTAAATTAAAACCAATCCCTAAGAAACCAGGAGAGAGAGAGATTAATGACTTTAGACCAATCCAAATGCTATCGAACCTAGGTAAAATTTATGAAAGAATAATAGCTGAAGAACTAGACTATTATTATCTCTAAAGACAGAATTATACCGAACTTTCAATTCGGCTTTATGAGGGGTCATAGTACTACCCATGCCCTTCTTAAGATTTATAGCGACATCTCCACTAGTCTCAGGAACAAAGAAACTACAATTGCATGTGCAATGGTTATTGAAAAAACCTTCGACACAGTATGGTCGAACGGTTTAATTTATAAATTATTAAGTCTCGACATCCCGCATATTTGGATTAGAATAATTTTCAGTTTCCTAGAGAATCGTAGTCTAAATGTCTCCTTCGGAAAAACGCTCTCAGAAAAGGTCTGGGTCCATTATGGAGTTCCACAAGGTTCCCTGATGGGCCCAAAACTATACAACTTATTCCTTGCTGACTTTCCACATGTTCATTATGATTCTAGTAATCATTACTCTACATCGATCCTTTATGCAGATGACACCCTAATATATGGCAGCGCTAGGACCCCCGATATGGCGTGTAAAACAGTCCAAGAACACATCTCTCTTATTAATAAATTTTATAATGACTGGGGAATTAAAATAAATGCCAATAAATCAGAGATGATTTGCTTCAGAAACGCATCGGGGAAGGGAATTAATAATATATGTAGTTAAAAAATGTAAAAATATTAAGCTCTTCATAAACAATGTTCCAATTGAAGTCACCAACGAACTAAAATACCTTGGTATTTTCTTCAACAGTCTACTTAAACCTAACCCACAAGGTAGAAGAGCTCTTGTCAAAGCAGTTAAAGTCTCCAAAGCCCTTATGCCACTCCTAAGCAATAAATCCGTACACACTATATCTAAGCTTTTGATTTATAAACAACTGATTAGACCCATCATGATTTACAGATTCCCTCTATGGTCCTCTGTCTCCCCCTCTTTGGGAAAAGAAATCGAACGATTTGAAAGAAAGATCCTTAGAGCTTGTACCAATATCTACTTTAAATCAGAGAAAATAAAAGATTCTCTAACAAAAACATTTACGACAAAGCCAAAATAACTCCGCTCTTAACCTATGCTATTAAACTGACACTAAAAATATTAAGTAACCTTAAAAACCACGAGAACATCCTTTTGAATGAGATATACAGACGAGATACTGCCGTCCCCCGGAACAGTTCTATATTACACCGTTAAGTATTTGTAACCCTAACTCATCTCAATTATTTGAACCGGTGAATCATATTAATGTAATCCCGAAATTTTATGAAAGAAGCTTCACTTTCCCTCAAAACAGAAGATAATTTGTGGCAAAATATTATCTAAGCTCATACTCTTTTGCTTTTCCTTAGTTTGCACACACAAACTTTTATTTTTTTTTTCTAATGGATTTGTAGCTTTTATCATATAAACATTACTGAACTATTAAATATTCCTTTATTTCATTATTTTATGTAAACATAATTATAAAGAAAAGAAGACTTAATTGTTTCAAATTAACTACTCATGTATTAAGAATTATAAGGATAAATCCGTAACACCCTATTCTTTCTATAAATTTAATTTAACATGTAAACATGTAACGGTCAGTTTTGCTCGAAAATCCCTAAATATCTACTTGACTCAAAATCACTGTTGGGAAAGAAATCTAGTAGTTGGTCGGAACAAAAAAAGTAGGCGAAGGGGAAAAAATTGAGTTTGGGAGTTTTGATGGATGTTTAAAACGACGGAAAAATTTTTCGTCGGGAAAATAAGAAAAAAATTAAATAACAAAAAAAGAATTTTAAAAATATTATGTAGGTCTGTTCATTTGATTAATCATACGAAACTGGAGGAGCAAAGTCAGAAGGGAAGTACCTACGTGGCTATACCGGGCGATAAGGACGATAGTTTGTGCGATTGGATATGGATAGAGTTGGAAGTCGTGTTTGAAGATCTGATAATTTTATTCGGCGAAGAGGACCAAGATTCTCAAATTACACTAGCAAAATAGAGCAAGGTAAAATAGCAACTCGGAGGCAGGTAGTAATTGCGTTGGAAGGCTACGTGTTCCAGAAGTTCAACGTTGCCAAGGGAAATAGATACCGAACTTTCGATTAAGTAAGTCTGTTTTATAATTTTGATCTGTGTGAAGGGAACGAATGCTTTCTTTAATTTCGACTTCCATGACTTCTTTATGATCTCGGCAAAAGCGACAGAAAAAAATTACTATAAAAACTCTCGTTTAAGCCATACAAAAGATTCATGCCTAAATTATCTCCTGATATAACGACTGGAGAAAAAAAATTGGCAGTTAAAGGAACTGCCAATAGAAGTGAAAACTTAGAACTTAGATGTTGAAATTCGATTCTTTTGAAGTAATACAAAATTCTATATTTCTTGAAAGGACTAAATCTTTTTGATTGCAGTATTTTCATTAGGACATTAACCAACTTATTAAAATATGTAGCACAAGTAACTGCGTCTTCATTAATAAGTGTACTTTTTTCTATAAAATTTAATGCTGCTGCATCTTTAACCGATATCTCAGAATTATTTTTTTTAATTATGTAATAATTGTAGCAATTTTGACCATCCTATTTCATTAGCACTTATTGTAAAAAAGATACAATCGGGTTATGGTAACTAAAGTAAGAAATGAAAATGTTTGATTCAAATTTATCTAAGTATCGCGTAAAAACCGCATCGATCGTAGTACTAAGTTTCCGATCATTGGACATATTTAAATTAAGTGTTGCATATAAAAATTCAATTAATGGAAGATTTTTATCATCTGCAAAGTTAATATTGAAGTCTCCACTTAAAATCATCGGTACATTATCATATTTTACGCCGAATCTTTTTTCGAGAATTTCAAAACCTTCTTTTGTATAAATCATCAAATTTTCGAATAGAAATTGTTGTATCTGTCTCATAGATTTTCCAGGCGAAATATAAACGGCAACCATTAATATGCCCATTCTCGGAACTGCAACGAGCAACGCATATTTCGCCCATATCAGGAACATTAACACCAATGCTTCTAGTGAATTTAGTATTTAGATATATGAAGTAATGAAGTGTGACGTATCTTGAGTATTGTGATAAATAGCTACTCCTGCTGCTGGAACTTCGGGTCTTTTATAACTTACAACAAAGTTGAAATTCGGAACATCAAGTGGTTCTTCGTTTTTCATACGAGTTTCTGACAAAAGCAAAACATTTGACTTTTTTACGATAGCATTTATCGTCTGAAGACATCTTCAGGATCAAAGATCCAAACAAATTTGGAAAACAGATATTTAACACATCAGTCAAAATGACTGGTTTTATATTTTCATTTTCGATACTTAATTGAATAATAGTAGGCGGTCAGATTTATTTTTTTATTCAAAATCAAAAAGTTTTTGATTATAATCGATTGAGCGCGTGCGCCAGTCATGAGCATGTCGGTGACGCGAACCCATAACATTTTCCCCTATCAAAAAGTGCCCAACGCGGCTAAAGAAGTTTTCACTTCAAAAATATTTTTTTATAAACCATCAATTGTAATTGTAATTCCATTTTGAAATATCTTGCAAAAAAATTATTGTCCAGTTTTGAGGAGACAAGCAAGAAATTTCATAATAAACTACTCCTATCTTATTAACGCCAGTAAGTGATCCTAGGGGATTGTTAATTTCTAGTTCATCGAAATATATTGAGAGAGTGACAAGAAGCAAACTCTCAAACGTTCACTATTGCTGACATCACTGTCAGAAACACTAATAGTAATATTGAAATTCACTTTAGTTTTTTTTATCAAGTTGATGACAAATTAATTAATTTATGTGTTACTAAAAACAATAACTTTACCAATAATACTAGTTTATTTTCAAAGGGTTCAGCATACACGGAGCACTTACAATTGAGGCGCTCAGCGCTAGATCGGCCTAAGCCACAAATTTATTCAAACTTAGCTGAATACGTAATAAAAATCGCAATTTTTAAAACCCAAAAATGTCAAAATAGCCTAACCTGTATCTGGTATTGTTTTGATAATAATGATGAAAAATTTTTTTTGCACCGATATGTTCACAAAAAAACTAAACGCTATATTAACCTTAGCGGCTTAGGCCTTAATGCTTATTGTAACTTATTTAAATCTAATTGGATAGGTCACAATTGCAATATAACTTTAGCTTGCGTAGCAAAACAAAATTGAACAAGAAAAATCCTGCCTACATAAGACAAACATTTTTGTACACATTTCGGTGTTATAAATTTCATTTGGTATGCAGCTGTGGTTGGATTAAAACACGAATTTTTTAAATAGGCAGTAAACACCTTTTTCTGCAAGTGAGTGATATTTTATCGATCTGGGTACTGTAGTGGTAATTATTTAAACGAACTTGATTTTAATCAATTGTGGGGTTTTTATATCGTTTCACGGTGTGTTTTTAATTTTTGAAAGCTTTTATTAGTGGTTAATTTTCGTTAAGAGTGTTGAAATAATTGATGAATTCCTAACAGGATTTGAAATGTCGGATACTGATGTAGAGCCATTTGAGGATTCTGGTTCAGAATATGTATGAACCTGCATCTTTATCTTCATTTGAAGATTCCACAGATGCAGAGACGCAACTTGTACCATCAACCTTTGCAACAGAATCCCAGTTAATGTCTTCAACTTCTGCAGAAGAACGACAACCCGGGCCATCAGGTGTACAATTTGAACATTCTACATCTGATAATCACGAAAATGAACGGGAGAAAAATAAAACTAGAAAAAATATTCGTAACGAATCCAATTGGAAAAGAAATATAAGAAAAATGAAACGAGTGCATGGAGAGTGTTATATAAATACTAAAGGTATTATTGTAGCTGCAAAAGTACAAACATCGCACATAGGAGTATTTGACTTCGAAATCCGGACAAAAAAATTTCTTTATCCAAAACATCTTAGAATTATATAATCAACTCTATTTTGGTTAATAATATTAATACAGTCACGAGGTTCCAACAAAAACTGAACATAGTAGTATAAAAGAAAACATTTATTAAAAAAAAATTAAAAACAAATAAAATTATTCTGTTGATCCCATCCACGCTTCACCCGAAGGCTTTACTGCTTCCTCTGCTGGGTTTTCATCATCAAATGAATCTGATTGACTCACTTCTTCAGCGGGAAGGAGCATTTCGACAGTTTTTTTGAGGAATAATTTTGTTGTCTTTTTCGGAGCAGGTCTCATGCCAGTTATTAAAGGATCCGAGCTTAGTAGAAGTCTATTTATGACATCAAGATTGCAAGACTCCCGGCTGAACTTCCGAGCGTAATTTTGACGGTACAACCGAAAGTGCTTATTTCTAGCCTCAGTGGCTTCTTCTGACATCATTCCTATGGGCAACAAAGCTTTTTCAATTACAATGGATCCATGTAAGAGTATTTTGTGGAGAGTGGGTGTCATGGGATGCCAAGGATATAGTCCCACATACAGTTTCGCTGTATCTGAGCAGAATAGTTCAAACTTTTTTGTGTCTATTTTGTGACTGGTAGTTAAAGTTTCCAAAATTACTTTTAAGCGATATATGAGGCCAGAATCTACACCGGTTATTGCTGCTGAGATCTAATGGTCCGCAAATAAGGGCATTCAATAAGGAATTTGCGGCATAGTTAATTTTTTTGTTTATGTCGTAGCCAGGGTGCACTTGCATCATGTCGTAAAATCGTTTCCGAGTAATAACTTTGATCCCGGATGGCCCTTAAATAAGTTAAAACATAATACAATTTTTTTCCTTAAATATTAAGGGTGATTACTCAGCAAATTGGATGAACTTGGAAATTTTTTTTTTTCGATGACAAAGAGAGTTTCTTCTTCCCTATGATATAAATATCATAATGGGGACCCACGGGGAAGTACTACAAAACTCTCCATGTTTAACATAACTTCAAAGAAAAAAGCAGTTACAGACCACTTCTACGAATTCATCATTTTTTCTTTGAAATTACGATGTGTCAGTATTTAAATTAGAGAAATAAGTTGTACATACCTGCCTCAGACATATCTATGTTCAATAACTTTGAGATATTTCGAGTAAACTTAAAAAAACACTTTTAAATGTTTGGGTCGCAATTAAACGCCAAGAACAGATAAGTGCACGGTGAACGCCGATCAACTTCTGAACGAGACCGTTGCAAACGAGTAGTGGGGGGGAACAAAATAGACTCGGTTTTTCATCTACCCTTTAATAATGTTTCTTAGAAAATTATACATTTTCAGATACAAGCTATTTCTCGAAATCGACTTTTGTCCGGATTTCGAAACCAAATACTCCTATGTGCATCGTTGGAATGTTTATGTCCAAAAAAGTGTCACACTTTTTTCAGTGAAAATAGACTTAAACATATTTTTACAAATTACTATGAACTTGGTGATCATATTCTGCAAACATCATACTTGTCCGGATTAATTTCTGTAATTAAAAAGAAAAGGTCGTATAAAAAATCAGTTGGCGAAAGTAGAAGAAACTAGTTGGGATGTGGGTTCGACCCTTTCGGTCCACACGATCAACTTCCCAGTATGATGGATGTTGAATATATGATTGGATATTTTAATAATAAATAAACAATAGGCAATATAGAATATCTTATATATTAATAGGCAAACAAAAAGTTTGTACACGCTAAGGCTTTTTTGTTCGTGGACCGATTTCGTTTAAATTTTCAGAAAATGTTCTTTTTATGGCATAGTTTTGTAATAAGGAATTTCAACGAAATCGATTCACGAATAAAAAAGTTATAGCGATTTTAATTTTTCGAATTTTAAAAAGCCGTTGGAAAATTTGAATTTTTTGTGAGCATCAACGTAGAGGTGAGTAGCCTACGATTGACACAAATGCCGTTTCAGTGAAGCGAATGAGAAACAAAGAAAAACAAGCGTTTGTGTAGATTTTTGGCGGCATAACTGACTTAAAAAAACTCGGTCACTTTGTGCGTGCATTTTTTTATACTCTTTTGTGTATAGTATTATTGAGTTGTATTGTTAGTCCATTCAAAACGCGCGTTATGGTGTTCCAAAATTACACCGTTAAGAAAATCGAACCCTAAACGTTTTTGGGGTCGCTGATCACGAAAATCGAGGTCTTCGAAATGCCAAGACAACGACGCACAGTGCGGCCGATTCCCAAAAAGCTGGCCAAAAGTCGAAAAAACAATTTTCTTATAGGGGTTTCTTTTTTGTTTAGTTGGCTTCAGTACACCCACAGCCACCAGAAATCACACATAGCGTTATGTTTTTTCTCGTACTTGCTCCAAAACAACAGTCGCAACGATAGCTGTTTTGATTTGTCAAATGGTTCTCGCGAAAGTGCATTTAACAGAGTGTTGTTTAAACATTGTGTAAAAAATTAAGATCGTCGTGGGTAGCCATACCAAAAATGGAATCTACTTCTGAATGTAAGTAGAATGTAAAAAAAAAACAAAGAGAGATTTCCCATGCCACAAAAATTTTAGTGACACCACAATTATTACTAATTTGTATCGCTTGAAATCAAATAATCTGTGTAAGTCATCATGCGAATAGAAAAATGTTCCGCGTTGTTCCGCTCTGAAATTTGGTGGAGGTTATTCCTTGAGGTATTAGTTACAGAATAAAACAAGATTTGGCTGCCCCAACTTGCCCGCTTTTTTAAAAGAAGGTTTTGAAAAACCCTATAAATTGACATAAATCTTGATTATGTTGAATAATATACGCTATCTCACGCGAGGAGGTGGCCAATAGTAGTGGAAGGAGGTGGCTTTTCTAATTTTTAATATCAAATTCGTAATCAGCGACCCCGAAAACCTATAAACTGACATGCATATTGATTATGTTGAATAATATACGCTATTTCACACGAGGGGGTGGCTAATAGGGGTGGACGGGGGTGGCTTTTCTAATTTTTAATATTAAATTCGTAATCAGCGACCCCGAAAACCCCCGAGTAAGAAATTTTGTATCAATTACTTGATTTATCGACTTTTGGCCAGCTTTTTGGGAATCGGCCGCACTGTGCGACGGGGACGCTCGAATGTCGATTTTAGATCGCTTCGCGAAAATACTAGAAATCGCGTTAGAAATTTACGTAGTGCTAATGAAATGAATGTTGTAAATAATGAATTGAATAGTGGTGTGAATGAAATGAATGTTGATGCATTTCATAATGAAATGTTTATTGATGGTGTTGCACCTTTAGAAATTTTGACTGATTCTTTTAAATGTGCTTTGAATGTTATTCCGGTTAATTTTGATTCGTTTTCGTGTGGTTCTTTTAGGCTGGCCGCACACGTACGATTTCTGTGTTCGGTTTCCGTACTCGGACAACCGAATGCAGGCATTTCATACAAATAATTCTGCTTACCGCGCACGTTCTTAAATATTCCGTTCGGAAACCATTCCTGATATTCGGTTCGGAAGCCAGGACTTGCGTTCGGAATATCCGAACGGAAAAAACCGAATGGCGTCATCCCGAACGCAGCGCTCACATACATTTTTGCTTAACCGGCGCACACGTCAGGAAATTTCCATTCGGAACCGCGCCAGTGCTGTGCCGAGTACATTTTATATTTTGTTGTATTTTGTGGCAGTATTTTTTGTCGATCCGTCGATTTTTGTCGATTCCTAATACAAAAAACCGAACGTCTGCGCTAAGTTCACGGAATCCCGAGTCGGAATTCCGAATTCGGAAACCGAACACGGAAACCGTATGTGTTCAGTTGTCATATTTGTCGTGCCAAACATTTTCTGACTGAAGTAACTTTACGTAATACTGAGGCATTTTCATAAAGGCAAAGTTAATTTACTTCCACTTTCTCAAAATTACTTTTTCAATAATTTTTTTGAAGGATTAACGTCGAATGAAAGTGGTATTAAAAATCGTTCTAAATTTTTTTTTTTTTGCAAATATTCGTTCGTAAAATGCTGCCTTTGCAATGATTAGCTCTGAGTGTAATTTGTCAAATGACACTGCAAATGGAATATCATTTTAAAATCCATAACATTTTCTATCACCGAACTGGTGCCTTAATTCCTGGCTATGGCCGACCTCCATGTTATACACAATTGTATTTCTATGATGTAGATACTGCTGCTAATCATAGAATAAATAGAAATGCGAATATTGAATGTAATATTGATATTATGCGTGAAATAGGTTTGGAGTTAGATCGGATTAATCCTTTTGTTCACTCATTCAGGTCCATGTATGAATATTGTCCAAGACCTGAGAATATTGGAGCAGAAGTTTCTATGATCATAAAAGTTAATAACCAAGTTGATATTCGTCGTTTCAATGATGCTGTAGTAACTGATGTTGCTGCTATTTTCCACTACATAACCAAGCAAGACGTCATGGATGCGATTAAAAAAATCCTGGGAAATTTTAGATGCTCTGGAGCGACAATGGAAATATTTCATAGTAATTAAAAATTCGCCATTGCGTATAATTTTTTTTTAAATAAAAATATCTAAATTGAATTTAAATTCGAACAAATCGTGAATTTTATATATTTATTGTTTTTGTGACCGAATTTCGGTAACGGGGATCCCAACTAGTATCTATAATACCGAGAATTTGTCACAATTGTTTATCAATATTTTCGCTAAAATGTCAAACTAAATGTGCGCACTTACAAGATTAGGATGACGAAAATGTATATTAAATTGATGTATTAATCTTTTTCGGCACCTCAATGAAGTAGATATAGTTTGTAGTTCGCGCGGTATCATGCAGGTACAAAAATCATTTAAGTCATTTAAACCAAAAACTGCTGGACCGAATATTATAAAAATCTTTTCAGATTATATTGTCGCTAATACGCTTCGAACGGCACCTCAAGTAAGTCAATATCTTTCGTGGTTCGGGCGAAATCGTGCAGGTACAAAAATCACTTACGCCGCTTAAACAAAAAAACGGCTGCACTGAATTTTATGAAAATCTTTTCAGATCATATTTTGGTTAATACTCTTCGAACGGCACGTCATCTAAGTCGATATCTTTTATAGTTCGCGCGATATCGTGCAGGTACAAAAATCACTTAAGTCATTTAAACCAAAAAACCGCTGGACCGAATATTATAAAAATCTTTTCAGATTATATTGTCGCTAATACGCTTTGAACGGCACCTCAAGTAAGTTAATATCTTTCGTGGTTCGGGCGATATCGTGCAGGTACAAAAATCACTTACGTCGCTTAAACAAAAAAACGGCTGGACTGAATTTTATGAAAATCTTTTCAGATCATATTTTGGTTAATACTCTTCGAACGGCACGTCATCTAAGTCGATATCTTTTATAGTTCGCGCGATATCGTGCAGGTACAAAAATCACTTAAGTCATTTAAACCAAAAAACCGCTGGACCGAATATTATAAAAATCTTTTCAGATTATATTGTCGCTAATACGCTTTGAACGGCACCTCAAGTAAGTTAATATCTTTCGTGGTTCGGGCGATATCGTGCAGGTACAAAAATCACTTACGTCGCTTAAACAAAAAAACGGCTGGACCGAATTTCATGAAAATCTTTTCAGATCATATTTCGGTTAATACGCTTCGAACGACACCTCAACGAAGTCGATATTAGTTTTGGTTCGCGCGATATCGTGCAGGAAAAAATGACCACATCCGTACGCACATACACACACACACACACACACACACACACACACACACACATACTTCCTCCCAATTTTTTGCTTAAAATGCTCCTGGGACCTTGAAAGATGAAAATACGTAGAAATTTTCGATTTCGATTTTCGGACTGATTACAATAACTTCCTATACTGGGAAGTTAATAATACCAGAATATATAAATTGCCTAAAGAATATAATGAAAACCAAGTTGTGTGCAAAAACTTTTTTAAACAGATTTTATAGATTCCTGATGGCCGTATCACAGCTCTTCTACAACACCGAAATTGGATCAGAGAGGAAGACATCTACCACACAATAAAACTAGTTCTGAGGACATAGAACTAGTAAAATCATTTATTAACAAGTTTCCCAGATATAACTCTCATTACTCCAGAAACAAGAATGCTAACAGACAGTATCTTGCGCCTAAATTAAATATATCATTATTATACAATTTATACGTTAAATCTTCATCAAATCCCGTATCAAAATACGTTTTCACCAAGGTATTTTCAGAAAACTTTAACTTACATTTTTGAGCACCAATTTCCGATAGCTGCAGAAAGTGTGATGCATTAAAAATAAAAATTGAAACTGCGGAAAATTCTGTTCAAAGACGAACCTTTGAAATTGAAAGGGAATTACATCTCCGTAAGGCCGAATCTGCTAGAAAAGGAATGGCGCTCGATTCTAAAGGCAATAAGGATGAAGTTGCTGCAATAGCTTTCGATCTTATGAAAACTCTACCGACACCAGTCATTTCTAAGGGAATTAAGGCAGTTATGGACATATTGTTTAGGTATTCGTAACCTAGTTACCGGATATTCCTTCATGTATGTATGGCACGAAGGGATGGCTTCGCGTGGTCCTCAAGAAATAGGATCTTGCATTATGCATTACGTAAAAAATAACGTTCAGTGCGAAAAACTTATTATGTATAGTGATCAATGTGGTGGTCAAAATAGAAATATTCGAATGAGTACAATATGCAATTACATTGTTAATAGTCTATTATTTCCTGTTACTCTCATAGATCACAAATTTCTGGTGTCTGGCCACTCTTATTTACCTTGCGATCAAGATTTTGGAATCATTGAAAAAGAAAAGCGTTTTTATAAAGATATTTTTACTCCTACTGATTGCGAACAAGTAATTTTAACTGCAAAGAACAAGTAATTTTAACTTCTTGGCGCGAAATCGACGATTTTTATTAACACATGATATCATCGTTGCACCGAAGTTTTTCTTTTCAGTATTACAAAAAAAGTTTTTTCAAATTTCACGCTTTCGACATGGTTTTCTGTAGATTTTGACATGCTGAAAACGATCCCGATGTCCGATTTGCCCTATCATTCCATAGTTTTGAGATATTTAACGCGCAAAAGTGCAAAAAACACGCTTTTTGGCACTTTTAGGTTAGGATTGCTAAAAATCCTGACGTGATAGGGCAATTTGGCCAACGGATTCGGATTCAGCGCGAAAAAATACTTAGGATACGACTATTAAATTGGAAAGGAGAAAAAATGACCCGTTTTTTGCAGACCAGTGTTATCTGCCTTCTGCTCATTGTACGGAATGTATAAATACCTGCAGTTGAATGACCAGTTTATATACAAAGCAAAAATGATCAAGTTTAATCACCCATTTACAATGATGGTTGCGGGGCCTTCGGGATGCGGCAAAACAACATTTATAAAAAATCTTCTTAATACTAATAAGGTATTTATACAACCGCAAATTAGAAAAATTATATGGTGTAATGCAGAACACGGTGCACTACCTACGGATATCAAACTGCAAAACATCGAATATTTAAATGCTATACCAGAGGAGTTTGTAAATCATGAAAACGAGCCAACATTGATTGTTATAGATGACATGATGTTAAATGGATTTAGTAAACAAGTTTGTGAACTCTTTACTAAGGGGTCTCATCATCGTAATTTCTCAGTAATTCTTGTGACACAAAACGTATTCCATCAAGGAAAATTCAGTCGTGACATATCGCTCAATTGTAAATATCTTGTTGTGTTTAAAAACCGTAGGGATAAAAGTCAATTTACCCATCTAGCCCGACAAATTTAGGTACCCAGAAAATAGTTATGAACTCGTGAGAATATATAAAGAGATAGCTCAAATATCTTACGGGTATTTGCTTATTGATTTAACTCAAGACATTAACGACATCTTAAGATTTCGAACTGATATATTTAATAAACACTTTGTAACCTGTTTTTGTCCGCAAAATTCTTTAAATGGTAAGAATGGTGTCACGAATGAAACGATTAAGGGACAACAAGCATATGCTATATGTGCTTAAAAAGGCTAAACCAAATCTAAGAAAGTCCATCATACAAAATGCTGACCCTGAGGTAATAAAAACTCTTTGTGAAATTACGCTCAACACCTTAAAAGGTAATCATATGCCGCATGGAAATATCTACAATTCACTGTGTAAGTATAAAAAGGACATGCGTAAATTGATTTGTGCAAAGAGATCTGTTGCTAAACAGCGTAAAATACTAGTGCAACGAGGAGGTTTTTTACCAATTTTATTAGGAAGTGTACTATCAGGAGTTATTGGCTCATTAATTGAAAAATATGCATAGAAATAATGGACTTAACAAGATGCTACTTCTGTCGCCAGAAGTTTACAACAGGCTTAAAGATGAAATTGAAATGAACGCAAATCAGTCCATTTTTGATAGAGCAATGAATAAAATACTGCAGAATAAAGACATGAATGATTCAGAAAAATGGTATAGCTATCGAAATCAACTAATTTCATTTTTAAATCACAATCGGAAATCCAAACGAACGTTGGATAAAGAAACAAATTTATACTTGCCACGTGAACATAATGTCAAACAAAAAAGTTTAAGAGATAGTACCACACAAACGAAAATTATTTTTAAAGATGATGTGTTAACACAGACTTCACCACCACCAGCAAAGGATTTCCTAGCTGAAGAAGAAGAAGTCTTTGAAGAAGCACATAACATAACCCCACCAAGAAGATCTTTATCACCAGCCGCTAAAAGACGATTATCAGCTAGCGGAATAGCAAAAACTCTAAGACCACCACCAAAATTACTAAGAACAACAGCTCCACCTAATGCACGTGAAAAGGATTATAAAATAATCACTGCTGAGGATGGTGTAACTCAGTATACTGTACCTGCGGCTATGAGTCCCGTATGAATTAGAACAAAGTGAAAAACAAAAAGCAGCCCAGAAACAGTCTATATCAGCTAGAATTTGGTCAATATATGCTTTCATTTCCTTTACGCAAGCTCGGTACTAGACAGAGTGAGCGTTTGAAGACTAAAAAGGATAGACCTGCAAGTACTTCTGACATTCCTTGGGAAAGACTGTAAACAATGCCGGTGGAAATAAAAGAAAATGATTTTTATGTATGCCTTTTGAGTAATAACTCTATGCAATTTTACCCGGAAAATACGCTATCGGCTTTTACAAATGCGCTTGCGAAACCATGCAAGTTTCATGGAAACTGGTGTGTTGGAATAACTGAAATTGCATTACCAAATTTTGAAATAACAAAACGTGCAATCTCCAACAACGGGGGAAATGTGCGTAAACGAGTGAGGCGTGAATATGACCAGTTAAAGGAAACTAGAAAGCAGCATCAAAAGGATTTAAAATACTTAGCATCAAAATAAATGAAAATGTAAAACTTGAATGGACACCAGAAAATCTTGAACAAGTTAGTTACAGACCTGGACAAATAAACCTTTCAGCATTTTTATTAACATTTTATAATGCAGTTACACCTTCATGGTATACCATGTACTTGAATGATGTTAAATCGAAAATGTGGAAGCGCTTAGAAGAAGACCACTTTAATGAAGTTATCCCTGAAATAAACTATAAGCCAGAGCCAAATGAATACATATTGCACATATATCAAGGAAAAAAGACTTCAGAAAACGTTGTGTTGAAATATAAGAACTATGAATCAATTTAAGATTTTGTTGATGATGTATTTGGTCAAGTTCCTAGGAAGAATAGAAAACATCCTGTTTTGAAGAATACAATAGACAATTATACACATCCAACGGCTAGCATAAAAACAGCTGAAAATAAAGAGAAAAAAGGTAGTGAAAAGAAGCATGATGTATTCGAACTCCGTTTAGAGGAGTTGGGTGTTACGATAAAAATAAAAAAACCACTACCCTCACACTTGAATGTTAAAGATCTCATGACATTGCTTTTAGCCAATTTACACTTTGACGATAAACAACTTAGCGAAGAAGAAAAACATAAACGAATCATTGAAATTAAAAATACAATTTTTGAAATATTGAATAGACTAAAGAAAGATTCACTCAAAGCAAAGGCACCCGAGCAACGGAAAATAACTAAAAACAGTGAAATTTTGCAGGTCCCATATGAAAAACAAAGTTCGGACGAATTTTTATCTACACCAGTACCTATTAATACAAACATAGATAATCTGTCAAACTTCATCACAGATGTATTTCTCCAAACACCTGAAAACAAACGTAATCCTGATGCCTTGTTGACAGAAATAAAAGAGTCATTTGACACTGCGGGCTTACGCCAAGAGCACATGTCAATAATGGAAAAAATTAATTCTCTTGATACAACAATTAAAGAATTGATGTTGCGATTACCAAGAAGTACACCGGAAACTGTAAAAGATTGCCCTGCGAAAAATATAATACATATATACACTGATATTATACAACCTAGAGCTATAGGCGACAAGCTAGTAAGATATCTACGAATAATACCGATTCAAGAGTGTGGTACTATTAAGATTTGAGCATGTAGAATACTGTCCTATTGAAAAAACTTTTATTGAAAGTATTTCTATAAAAATAACTGATCATCAAGGGGAGTTAGTAGACTTTAAAACAAATTATATTCCTACATATGTAATGCTTCATTTTAAGAGACAATAAAAATTATAAATATTTGCACAACAGGCTGTTCTTGCATAGTATAAATAGAATTACGAGATGGATTCCTATTATACACGTTATTATTTAATACAAAGCGGTGGCGGTCTGTCAGATATTGGAGAATTATATCGTGGTCCAGTTATTTATCAACGTGGAAGAGGTATCGGTAGCTTCTTCAGTGCATTATTTCGACACTTAAAACCCATAGCTACATCAGGATTAAAAACATTGGCACAACAGGTTGTAAAAACAGGACAAGCTATAATACAGGATAAAAACATCAACAGCAAATCAGTTAAAGATATTTTAAAAGAACAAGGTCGAGTTGTTGTTCAAGATTTAGCTCAGAAAGGTATAAATAAACTGTTTGACGGAATGAAGGGTGCAGGTATAAAAAGACCCAATCCGTTTACAACTCTACATTTAAAACCAGCTGTTAAACGCAAAAGACGTGGAAAAACACCTAAACGGTTGAGAAATTGTAAAACTGAAAATCAAAGAAAAGGAATAAAAGCAAGAGTTTTGAAAACAAAACGAAAGATACGTAAACGTATACTGGACATATTTGATAAATAATCATAATGTCGTACAAAGAATGCATGAAATCAGAATTGGATCTTTTTTCAACATCACCAGTTCAGAGCAATATTTTGAAAACAGAAGAAGTAGCATATAAGCCAATAGCATCGCTCGACAACTCCTCCGTTCTAGAGTTTGTAACTTTGGGTCATGGAGATACATATCGTGATTTATCCAGCATCTATCTTCGTTTAAAACTGCTGTTAATTAAAATAAAAGATGGAAAAGAAGAATTTTATCCAGATGATGGTGATGCTCCAGGTTTAATAAACAATATTTTACACTCCATATTTCGCCAGTGCACCGTATATTTAAATGGAAAACCAATTGCTCAAACCGATCACAATTACAATTACCGCGCTTATATTGAAAATTTATTAAATTACGGCAAAGATGCGGCATCTACCATTTGGAGACGGTCGGCTGGTATCTTGACAAAGATGACGCGGAAATTGCAGATATCGATAAACCCGTTGCTGAATTACATCAAGGCTATTTAGATCGTCAGAAACTTTTCAATAAAAGTAATGTAGTTGAATTGATGGGCAAAATCCATACTGATTTATTTAATCAGGATAAGTTGCTATTAAACGGTGTCGATTTACGTGTAGTTTTATCGCTTGAAAAACCAGAATTTTATATTTTATCCAAGGACGGGACCGACTCACCACTATTAAAAATCTTGGATGCAACCATGTATATGAATCACGTGACAGTTAATCCGAATATTTTATTAGCACTGAGACAGTTTTACAGCGATCAAACGCCATATACCCATACAAGCGAGTTGAAGTTAAAAGTTACACTATTCCAGCAAACACATTCACACTTTCACTGGATAATATCGTCATCGGACAGTTACCGAACTTAATAATTTTTGGTATGGTGGACAATGATGCTTACACTGGCAGAAGAACAAAGAACCCCTTCAACTTTAAACATCAATTTATCAGTGAATGGCGTGCAGATACCAAATCAACCTCTTGAATTTGACTACTCAAAAGATAATCCGATTAGTACAGGCGGATACAATACGTTATTCAGGGAAACAGGTATTCATTATTTCGATAAAGGTCATCAAATATCCAAGAAATTATTTGACAAGGGATGTTTTCTTCTCGCTTTCGATTTAACAACAGACAACGCAACTTGCGGCAATTTACTAAATCAGGGAACAGTACGAGTTGAAGGAAAATTTAGAGACGCGTTAAAAAATAGTGTGACATGCATTGAATATGCCGAGTACGATGGAAGCATTGAAATTGACAAGGATCGAAATGTTTACACAAATTTTTAAATCTATATAAGGTGGATACGATATGTTCCAACTGTTAGTTGGTGAATTGATTTATTACGGTAACAATGAGCTGTTTAATTAATGTGGAATACTTTTGCGGAGGTGAATATACCTTCTTTAAAAAAGTCTCTTTCGCTGGATTCACTGCGCAAAATAAAACGTTTGCGAAGGAAATAATTTTTAAATATCCAACATCTACTACAGAATGCAGCGAGCAACAACAATCAACTAAATTTGGTAACCTTGAACTAAAACGGATAGATGAAGACCTTATAAAAACTCTGGCGAAATTTAAGACAATCTTTGTTCGTGGAACACCAACTAAGGAGTTTATAAATAACTACGTTACATCTCTCACCAGTGTCATTGACCTAGAAGCAGCATTTACCTGTGAACAAGAATGAACACGATCGAGCTTGCAACTGCATTGACAAACAATCGCGTAACAAACAAATTTTTTAGAGGAGTCTCCCCATGCAATCATCAGCGGGGTGTTCTGCAAGTTGATTAAGAACGCAGAATTGTAGTCATGTTTATGGATGCTACACATGTCATTCTCTAAATTGTCTTTCCCTAAATTGTTCTTGAAATTATTTGTAATTTTAGTTCTTAGCTTAAGATTGTTCATTATTGTAATTTTATTTCAGTTGTTACTATTACTATTATTATTATTATCATCGTTCTGTCACGCCTGAATTGTATTTTTTTATTGTGTAGTGCTATATAAGATGTTGTAATCTTCAGCGCTTTTTTATAATAAATTATTTGAATCTACCACAAAAAATAAAAAAACCAGCATGCGTCATAGCTAATACAGATCCAGCACACAAAGACGGAACTCTTTGGGTTGCCTTTTATTTTCCTAAACAAGGCTCGGCAGAGTACTTTGACTCTTTTGGAAGGTATCCCACCAATAAATATTTTCAAAGATTTCTATTAAATAATTCAAAGAATTTTTTGAATAATAAAAAACGATTACAAAGTCAATTTTCAGCAACTTGTGGACATTATTGCTGTGTATTTCTATATTCACGATGCAGAGGAAAAAGCTTGAAAACTTTTTTAAAAGAATTCGCCTCCAGCGATTTCAGTTCAAATGATAATAAAATTATTAATTTATATTTAAAGAATTTTTCACAAAATGGTGGAGATTTCTGTAACCAGTCATGCAAAGCAGAGGTCAGTACTATAAAAACCCCAAACAGAGGATGTTAATATTCAGTGTATAAGTTTAAATTGAGTAGCATGGAGCCATGGACTGATGCTAAAGGAGACAATCATCTGGACGATTGTCACAACCGGAAAATAATTCTCGGATTTGACCCATCATCATTTGAGGCAAAAATAGTGTTTCATCGCCACGGACTCATACCAATATCGCTATCTTATTCTGAATGGACAACAATTTACAGCTGGGTCAGAATTTCTCAAACGGATCACCTGAAATTGATGAAAATTCATTTTCTCTTGAAATTGACTTTTTTCGATAGTGTTTATCATTCCTAATCATTTTTGAGAAATTTCTTGAAAATTGAAATTCTTGAGAAATTTCTTGAGAAATCCTTCTAACATAGCAGAAACATGTGCGCGGTGATGAATAAATACATACGCGCGAAAGAACGCCGCATCTTTGGCACCTCGCGCGACTATGATTACCCTCGAATAACCCTTTTTCAGAATGAGATCCATTTTTTTTTCTCAACGGAATATTAAAGATAATTGAAGGAAGTAAATGTGTTTTTTTTCTAGTCAAAATATGGTGGAGAACACATTTGTTTACCAATTTGTTATAAACAAATATGAAAATATTATATAAAAATTCAAGTTTTCGGATCGGAAAAATCATGATAAATCTATGTTAAATGACGATTCAATTGCCGCAAGAAAGATAAAAATCGAAAAATTGGATCACCCGAAATTAATTAAAAAAAAAATGATGAAAATCTTTAGTTGTTAATAAAATTAACAAAAAAAAATTTTGAACGAATTCAGTTTGGATTTACCTTAGGAATGATAAACACTATCGAAAAAGTCAATTTCAAGAGAAAATGAATTTTCATCAATTTCAGGTGATCCGTTTGAGAAATTCTGACCGCGCTATCTTAGCCCTTTAAAACCCAAAATGGAAAATACATCTCCAGCAAATCAACCAAAGCTGCAAAAAGAACACAAAATTCCCATTGGCAGTGGCAGCATCACCTTAAGACAGGCTGAACTTTGTAAACTATTTGAAATGCTGAAATTTTTAAACATCGTTATGTACCACAATAACAATGCTGCGGATAGTGTGAAAGAATGTTATAGAAAATATGTTGAAAAATGTAAAGAAAAAAATGTATTAACATTAGCATGTGAAGATTTTTTTATTCCAAGTCGAACATCTTATGTACACTTAAATTATTCTCGACTTTTTTATGAAATACCTTTGTATTGTATTGCAAATCTTGTTTTTGATACGATAAATTTTGACTGCAAATAAATAAATAAAATACAACTAAAAAATTCTTTTATTTAAAACATTTATTCACTAACATGTATAAATATATATTAACACGGCACATCGAAGAGTAGGTGACTTTCCATGTATCATACAGAAAGACTCAAAGTTTTCCAAGTTACTTAGTTTTGGTATTTCCAGCTGGATTATTTTCGCTTCAGGGAGGTATTTCCGGATAAATTTCTCCTTTTCCAATCCTTTCACATAAATTGTTGAATTTGAATAATTCGTCAATAGGTTGGGTAATTCGTTGTAATTAATAATGCCGCCGTTCCATCTTAATCCATTTATTTTTCTAAAGTTGAAATCATTTTGCCAACGAGCTTTTGACGGTAGTTCATTATACGGGTATGGAGGCATAAAATAGTATAAACTTGGTATAAGCGACCCGTGATGCAAGACGGACAGCTCCTTAGCAAATAGCTGTCCGTTAATTCCACTGACAAATTGTACATCTAAAACAACTCTATCGGAACTCATAACTTTAACTACTCAAAGGAAAATATCAAACTATTTAAATTTATTTATTTTAAAGCTTTATATATGCTACTCGAGTGTTTTATTATGGGGTGTCCGCTCTTTTTCCTCCGTGATCTTTTCCGCTGCCTTGAGGCAAATGGACTGATGTTACTTCCAAACAAAATGTGTCAGTGCTTGCTCCTTCTGAATTGCTCTGGAAGATTTTCGTAACCATTTCCCAGATGTCACTAGTTTTTACATCAGATGCCAACTTATAATTTATCCATCCAGGGCCTCTTTCCCTAAAGCTGGCACCGCAAAAAGTAATACCAACGTAGTCATTTGGTTGGATCGCCGTCAACACATGCTGAATAATGTCTTCAATGCTGCTCTTAAACCATGTTAAAGGTTCTACATTCCTTGGCGTGTCATTGATTTTAAATTCAATTTTGCGACCCCTCACATTAAAACGTTTGTTGTGGGTTATTATATCTCTAATGATGCTAAATTTAGCCATTTTTCAACAATGTGTTCTAGGCTATGCCAAGCACGTACGTTGCATATTGCTTTAGTTTCTCTGTTTATATAGGAGCTCAAAGGCACAATAATGAATAATTAATTTAATGATTAATAAAAATCTGATATTACAAAATCCATTTAATTTTCCCGCATTTAAATGAAAAACGTATCATGTGCAATTCTTCTCTCTTTCACACTTTGTTTTGCATTTAATCTTACCCTGCGCTGAATCTCAGCTAGCAAAAGGTGTATTTTTTACCCGTCCCGATATTTATGAATGTATCAAGTTCATTCATTCACTCGGTTTCATAATTTCAGATAGTAACAACAACAACCACCATGCAATACTCGCCAAGAATCATTGGCATCGAAAGTATCCACAGTGTCTGGCTGTGGACCATGGGGCACATGCGCAGACACCTGTCATGTACGCTGCAAACATTACAAGTTGAGATCGAGGTTTTAAAATATTGGCGATGGAAATTTAACTAAAAAATCATATAAAACATTATTTATTAATTTAACATAGTTTTAATAATTTAAAATATTAAAGACTAGTTGATAAAATGTTTGCAAGGTAGTTATGTGATAAATCCACGGGTCTTGCATTTGTTTACCTTCATCATCCACAGTGTCTGTCTGTTCAGGTTATAACAAAAACAACAACCATGCAATAGTTGCACTGCAGCACAACCGCTGTTTTTGCCGCTCAAGCTGCTGCTGCAGTTTTTGTTTCGCTTGGTCTTTCTTTTTCATATTCGCGGGCTCTTGCAGTTGTGATCACGATCATGTCCACGTTATTTTCATCGGCTCACTGGGTCGCAAGATCTAAAAATAGATTTTCACAACTGCATATGTACACAAGTAATCCGATTCTATCCAACTGTTGTCTTAGTCGAGTTGTCTAAGGCGTTGGTTTTTCTGTTCGCGATTTCCGTGGCGCTGGTTCGATTCCCAAGCAATGTGGGATTTTTCTGTGGAATAACTTTATTTATTTATTATTATTTATTAAGTTCACATCTTTTAGAGTAAGAAAAAAGCATTGACGGGTATAGACTTGTTGTACAGAGTGTAAGATCCGAGCTCTGCAGAGACCAGGGCATTTGCAAACCCGATAAATAGCAGCTTCCATCACGGCTCGGGCAATAGCTTTCGCCAAAGTGTAAACAAGTATTTAATGTATTACCTGCCGACTACCCGCAGAGTCCCCCGCCGCAGCCCCGCCGAGCCCGCCCCTCCCGCTGAGCAAAGCCACCGACCCTGACCCAGCATCACACACACACACATTCACTTGCCCTTTCTCTCGTACATTACCATGTGATGTCACAAACCAATTGGCACAGCGTAGAAAATCCAAGATGGCGAAAAAGGTGAATCTAGGGGTTATATGTAAAACCCCATGTTAAATTACGCTAGAGCCGGCATAGCTGAACCCATCCTCAAGTTCGAGCTATCCGGTTCTCAACATTCGCCCCCGCCGTCGCCCCCGAATCCGCCCCGCCACCGCCCCCGCCAAAGACCCCGCCCAAGCCAACGACTCGAACCAGTTCCCGAACACCAGCAAACCAGTCTCAAGGTCAACGACCGCGACCTAGATTCCAGGGCCTACCAACAGGTGATTGATTGATGACCTTGACTTGGATTCCAACATTACAGGCAACTGATGGCATTGACCTGCATTCCATCCCACGTGATTTAGCTCTCAGTCCAAACCGTCTCGCGCAGATTCCAAGGTCAGCCACTTATGATAATTACAGGTGATTTATGACCTGTCAACCAATTAACATAATTACAGGTGATTAATCACCTTGACCTAGATCCCAAAACCGGTTTTGGTTCCCAGACTCAAGGGGCCTAGTACCTACTCATGCAGACGCAGCTGCTACTTGCACACACATCGCTCAAACACACATGTTAGTGAGTAAGTGAGTTAGTATTTGCGACATAATAGTGGAAGAGAGGGAACGAAAAATAAAGCAAACAGCACCAAATCACGATTTACCAAATATGTTAAAAGTCGTTTCCTCTCTTCTATCCATTCCAGCAACATCAGCTTTCACAGAAAGAATATTTTCTATCATGAACATAAAATGGAGAGATGAGAGAAATAGAGCTTCTATAAAATTAATAAAAAATGAGCTTTTAATTTATATTAATATGCAGTTGGGCTTCACAGATGCGTATGATTATTTCTCAAGCAATAAGACCTTATTAAATAAGGCCAAAAGTAATGATAAATATACTTGGAAAAATAAATAATATTGAAAAATAAATAATATTGAGCTCGTACTATTTATTTCTGCAAAATTTCTAAAAGTACTATATATTTTAAAGTTTTAGAGAAAAAATACTACATTTAAATGTAAAAAAGGTGGCAACCCTAGGCTCAGCCGAGATTTGAAGTAACATTTTTTCCGCATAATACTGGAGGCTGGTCTAAAGCAGAATTGCCTGAGGCAGATTTCCAACGTGATAACACACGGATGCTCACGAATAGAGAAGTATCACAAATAAATATTAAATTCTAAATAATAAATTAGTCTTGAAGGGATGACATCCAAAATGGCGACGTTAGGGTCTATTCGGAAGATAGCAGCCCATATTTCAACAATGGCTACCGCATCAATTAAAATACTGCATACACTAGTTTTCGGCAAAGAAGAGGGTAGGAAAAACAGAGCAAATCTTAGGAAATTTTCAGGATTTGCGTTTGCGAAAGACTCAGAAGAATATATAGAAAAGCAAGATTTCGTTGAAAAATTGAAGGATAAAGAATTAATGTTGCTTTGCACTATCCTTGGGCTGGAACATGAAAACACCAGAGAGGAGATTACTAACAATATTCTACAAAGTCTTACAGACTTAACAAGACTCCAGAAGACGTATGAAGATGAAGACGATACCACTGAAGAAGATACCAATGAAGAAGACGATTGTGAACAAACACAGGAACAAGAAGAAGAGGAAGCAGAGTACTTCCACGAAGACGACATAGAAGAAGACAGGACGTATAGAAGCAAAAAGGAAACCGGAAGTAAAACCCGAGCAAAGACGAGTGAAAGCTGAAACTCACCCTTGGTGTTACAGTGAAAATTTGAGGAATGTACAATTAGTTTAAGAGACGTAGAAGACGCCATACACCCGTTCGACGGTAAGAAAACCTTGCTAAGGTACTACGATGGAATGAGCTACAAAAATATATATTTGCTAAGAAATCTTTAAGAGGAAATGCAAAGTTATACATCCAATCGGAAAGAAGTATTAATTCATGGATAAAATTGAAGAATGTGCAATTAGAAGAAGTTGGAAAAACAACAAATGCAGCGAACTTGCACAAGGCACTGCAAAATCGAAAAATGAAGGAAAATGAAGACGTCTACGAATATTTTTTAATAATGAAAGAACTGGCCAACAGAGGGTTCATCGATGACGGATCATTGATCCAGTATATAATAGATGGAATATGTGACACACCCATTAACAAAATGATATTGTATGGAACAAAAGATTTAAAGGAGTTCAAAAATAAATTAAGGCATTATAGCGCATACTGAGAAGAAGAAAAGAGGACAATAAAAATAAGGCACATGCCAACGAAGAAACCGATATTTAAAGAAAATAATAGGCGGGACATATGCTATAACTGTGGAGAGAAGGGCCACAAATCAACTTTCTGTACTTCTAAAGAGAAGGGAATGAAATGTTTTAGGTGCAACAACTTCGGGCATATTGCAATTAACTGCCCTAAAGGAAAACCCCAACGCGAAAACGACGAAATTAAATGAGGATGTCTCAAGAAAAGAAATTAAAATCGACAAGAAACGATTCAAAGCCTTGTTCGATACAGGGAGCAAATATAATATAGTAACGACCAATGTTTACAAAAAGTTGAATCAACCTACATTAACGGATACCGATATTCGTTTTGCGGGATTTTGAGGAAAAAAGATGACATCAAAAGGATATTTCGAAAGCGAAGTAGAAATAGATAACACAAAATATAGAATTAAATTCCGTGTTGTCCCCACTGAAAGTATAAAAACGCAAGTAATAATCGGTCGTGAAATATTCAATGAAGCAGAAATGACAATTAACCCTGAAGGTATAGTAATAAATAAAAATTGGCAGTTATAGGGACTGCCGATAGAAGTGAAAACTTGCGCGTGTGGACTACCCCGATGTTGAATTTCGATTCGTTTGAAGTAATACAAAATTCTATATTTCTTGAAAGGACTAAATCTTTTTGATTGCAGTATTTTCATTAGGACATTAACCAACTTTAAAATATGTAGCACAAGTAACTGCGTCTTCATTAATAAGTGTACTTTTTTCTATAAAATCTAATGCTGCTGCATCTTCAACCGATATCTCAGAATTATTGAAGTGAAAACTTCTTTAGCCGCGTTGGGCACTTTTTGATAGGGGAAAATGTTATGGGTTCGCGTCACCGACATGCTCATGACTGGCGCACGCGCTCAATCGATTATAATCAAAAACTTTTTGATTTTGAATAAAAAAATAAATCTGACCGCCTACTATTATTCAATTAAGTATCGAAAATGAAAATATAAAACCAGTCATTTTGACTGATGTTTTAAATATCTGTTTTCCAAATTTGTTTGGATCCTTGATCCTGAAGATGTCTTCAGACGATAACAAAAGAAAAATAAAAAAAAGACAAGAAGATGAAGAAGAATTGGTAGCAGCGGTTTCCTCGGATAAAAGGGAAAAATCTGATGAAATTGAAAGAAAGAGAAAACTCCAAAATAAAGTTAGGTGTCAGCGATATAGAGATAAAAGAAAAAGTGATATAAAAATTAATTCACAAATTTCCGACCATCAAACAATAACAAATGAAGAGGAGATGAAAATTAAACGTCGTAAAGAACAAGAAAAATAAAAAAGTAAACGGTATAGAGATAAGAAAAGAGCAGCTAATTTGCTTAGTTTACAGACAGATCATACCTCAAAAATAATTGCAAAGCATGTTCCTGAACGACAGAATTTTCATACCTCACAAATTCCAGGCCCGTCAACAAGAAATGTTCCATATATCCCACCAACTCATACACCTAGCGCTGTTGGCCCATCAATACTAAATGAATTATACATTCCAGAATCATTTTCAGATTATAATACCGACGTTCAAAACGATATTCCTTCACAAGTAAATTATGTTCCACAATTAGATGAACCAAGAATAGTAAACTATGCATCAAATCCCCAAAATATTCTTCCACGTGATGCTCAAAATAATATTCAAAGCCTATGTTCTCAACATAACCTATCTGTACAAACATACTCTTCTTTCCAACAAAATTCCAGTGCCCATCGAGAATTTCAAAAAGATTTTCTTGAAAATGATTTTGGCCATGTTTGTGACATTTGTGATAGACTGTGGTTTAAAAAAGATTTGAAAATTTTTGTCAATAACGATATGACTCCCGATATTCAATTTATAAGAACAATGGTCGAAAACGCTGATTTAGCTGAGATAAAAATTTGCTCAACTTGCTTGACAACAATTAATAAGAATCGTGTTCCACCACTTTCGGTATATAATGGATTCAAATATTCTCCACTTCCGGAAAATCTAAGAAATTCTCCATTAGATCTGGTCACAGAAAGACTTATATCTCCAAGAATACCATTCATGCAAATTCGAAGACTTCGACATATTCATTGTCAATTCGGAATCTATGGGCAGGTAATAAATGTTCCAATAGAAGTAAATACAATGGTACATTCATTACCAAGAAATATAGATAACGATCATAGCATTACAGTTCATATTAAAAGAAAGAAAATACACAAATCCAGCTACCTTTATGGTATAGTCAACAAAAGAAAAACAAAAACGTGGTTGCGATACTTGAAAGGTACACCTCTTTATACTTCTTATGGAATTACGATTGATGATAGGTTCTTAAACAGCCAAGATGATGTACAAGATGAAATCATCTACGATGAAGATGGTGACAGTCATATTTCAGAACAAATACCAATCGATGAAAGCTTAATAGCACAGCAACAAACTTTAATGTGGAACGACGAAATGTATTTAAGAATTGCTCCTGGAGAAGGTAACGTTCCCATTAGTCTATTATTCGATGAACATGCGGAGGAATTATCTTTTCCGCAAATATACCTGGGTCAATTTACATAGAACTTTTCGTGATGGCCTTACTGTCACACCTTTTATGATGGCAACAAGTGAACTCAGACGATCTGACAGACGAGGAGTTACCCCGCAGCATTTATTATACTTGGCCATGAAAATAATGAGAATAAGAATACGAGATTCGCTTTCTATTGCATTCAAACATGTTGGAAAAGGCACTACGATCACTAAAGAGAAAATAGAGTCAGCAGATTACGTACAAGGTTGTATTGAAAGTTACTTGGCTTTTCTACGCACGATCCCGAATTCAGCATATTGTTGGTCAGAAAGAAAAAAAGACCTATTTGCAATGATTAGACAATATGATAAGCCGACAGTTTTTTTTACAATAAGTGCTAATGAAATAGGATGGCCAAAATTGCTACAATTGTTACATATGTAATTTAAAAAATAATTCTGAGATATCGGTTGAAGATGCAGCAGCATTAGATTTTATAGAAAAAAGTACACTTATTAATGAAGACGCAGTTACTTGTGCTACATATTTTAATAAGTTGGTTAATGTCCTAATGAAAATACTGCAATCAAAAAGATTTAGTCCTTTCAAGAAATATAGAATTTTGTATTACTTCAAACGAATCGAAATTCAACATCGGGGTAGTCCACACGCGCAAGTTTTCACTTCTATCGGCAGTCCCTATAACTGCCAATTTTTATTTTTTTTTAAATTACATATGTAACAATTGTAGCAATTTTGGCCATCCTATTTCATTAGCACTTATTGTAAAAAAAACTGTTGGCTTATCATATTGTCTAATCATTGCAAATAGGTCTTTTTTTCTTTCTGACCAACAATATGCTGAATTCGGGATCGTGCGTAGAAAAGCCAAGTAACTTTCAATACAACCTTGTACGTAATCTGCTGACTCTATTTTCTCTTTAGTGATCGTAGTGCCTTTTCCAACATGTTTGAATGCAATAGAAAGCGAATCTCGTATTCTTATTCTCATTATTTTCATGGCCAAGTATAATAAATGCTGCGGGGTAACTCCTCGTCTGTCAGATCGTCTGAGTTCACTTGTTGCCATCATAAAAGGTGTGACAGTAAGGCCATCACGAAAAGTTCTATGTAAATTGACCCAGGTATATTTGCGGAAAAGATAATTCCTCCGCATGTTCATCGAATAATAGACTAATGGGAACGTTACCTTCTCCAGGAGCAATTCTTAAATACATTTCGTCGTTCCACATTAAAGTTTGTTGCTGTGCTATTAAGCTTTCATCGATTGGTATTTGTTCTGAAATATGACTGTCACCATCTTCATCGTAGATGATTTCATCTTGTACATCATCTTGGCTGTTTAAGAACCTATCATCAATCGTAATTCCATAAGAAGTATAAAGAGGTGTACCTTTCAAGTATCGCAACCACGTTTTTGTTTTTCTTTTGTTGACTATACCATAAAGGTAGCTGGATTTGTGTATTTTCTTTCTTTTAATATGAACTGTAATGCTATGATCGTTATCTATATTTCTTGGTAATGAATGTACCATTGTATTTACTTCTATTGGAACATTTATTACCTGCCCATAGATTCCGAATTGACAATGAATATGTCGAAGTCTTCGAATTTGCATGAATGGTATTCTTGGAGATATAAGTCTTTCTGTGACCAGATCTAATGGAGAATTTCTTAGATTTTCCGGAAGTGGAGAATATTTGAATCCATTATATACCGAAAGTGGTGGAACACGATTCTTATTAATTGTTGTCAAGCAAGTTGAGCAAATTTTTATCTCAGCTAAATCAGCGTTTTCGACCATTGTTCTTATAAATTGAATATCGGGAGTCATATCGTTATTGACAAAAATTTTCAAATCTTTTTTAAACCACAGTCTATCACAAATGTCACAAACATGGCCAAAATCATTTTCAAGAAAATCTTTTTGAAATTCTCGATGGGCACTGGAATTTTGTTGGAAAGAAGAGTATGTTTGTACAGATAGGTTATGTTGAGAACATAGGCTTTGAATATTATTTTGAGCATCACGTGGAAGAATATTTTGGGGATTTGATGCATAGTTTACTATTCTTGGTTCATCTAATTGTGGAACATAATTTACTTGTGAAGGAATATCGTTTTGAACGTCGGTATTATAATCTGAAAATGATTCTGGAATGTATAATTCATTTAGTATTGATGGGCCAACAGCGCTAGGTGTATGAGTTGGTGGGATATATGGAACATTTCTTGTTGACGGGCCTGGAATTTGTGAGGTATGAAAATTCTGTCGTTCAGGAACATGCTTTGCAATTATTTTTGAGGTATGATCTGTCTGTAAACTAAGCAAATTAGCTGCTCTTTTCTTATCTCTATACCGTTTACTTTTTTATTTTTCTTGTTCTTTACGACGTTTAATTTTCATCTCCTCTTCATTTGTTATTGTTTGATGGTCAGAAATTTGTGAATTAATTTTTATATCACTTTTTCTTTTATCTCTATATCGCTGACACCTAACTTTATTTTGGAGTTTTCTCTTTCTTTCAATTTCATCAGATTTTTCCCTTTTATCCGAGGAAACCGCTGCTACCAATTCTTCTTCATCTTCTTGTCTTTTTTTTCTTTTTCTTTTGTTATCGTCTGAAGACATCTTCAGGATCAAGGATCCAAACAAATTTGGAAAACAGATATTTAAAACATCAGTCAAAATGACTGGTTTTATATTTTCATTTTCGATACTTAATTGAATAATAGTAGGCGGTCAGATTTATTTTTTTATTCAAAATCAAAAAGTTTTTGATTATAATCGATTGAGCGCGTGCGCCAGTCATGAGCATGTCGGTGACGCGAACCCATAACATTTTCCCCTATCAAAAAGTGCCCAACGCGGCTAAAGAAGTTTTCACTTCAAAAAGAACAACGAAAATGACGAGATTCAAAATATGATGAACATTGAGGTCGACAGTGAAGAATATGATTTTGACAACAACATACCTGAAGGATTCAAAAGGCAAGTAAAAAGTGTTATAGACAATTATCGCCCAAACAGGAGTAAAACGACAGAGATCGAAATGAAGCTAGTGCTAAAGGATGATACACCAATCTATCATCACCCACGACGATTGCCGATCAAAGAAAGGGTATTTGTCGAAGAACAGGTGTAGCAGTGGATAGAAGAAGATGTCATCGAACCATACCATCAAGAAGAAAAGTGGAACGTTTAGACTATGTATAGACAACAGGAAGTTATTTAGGGTTACAGTAAAACATAGATATCCATTGCCCTTGATTGAAGACTTGCTGGATCGCCTTCAAGAGGCTCGAGTTTTCAGCACATTGGACCTCAAGAATGGGTTCTTCCATGTAGGGCTACACCCAGTCAGCAGAAAATACACTTCGTTCGTTACGAACAACTCACAGTACCAGTTCAAAAAAGTTCCATTTGGTCTCTCAAACAGTCCAGCAGTTTTTCAGCGCTTTGTAAATCATGTATTTCGCGAATTGACTAGGAAAGGAATAGCACTACCATACATGGATGACATTATCATCCCAGGGAAAGATTATAATGAAGGAATTGTTCGATTGAGAGAAGTCTTAGTCACATGTGAAGAATATGGTCTAGAACTTAATAAAAATAAGTGCCAATTTCTAAAGAAAAAAGTCGAATTCTTGGGGCATGTGATTACAGATGGAATGATATCACCATCACCATGCAAAATAGATACAGTAATGAAATCCCCTCAGCCGAGAAACTTAAAGCAACTACAACGTTTCTTAGGTTTGACATGGTACTTCAGGAAATTTATCCGCGATTACTCTCGAATAGCTAAACCCCTAACGGATATGACAAGAACCAACGCTAAATTCAAATTTGACGATGAGGAAGGAAAAGCTTTCAAAACGTTGAAAACTATCTTAAGCGAAAGTCCTATTCTAGCCATATACAATCAGCATTACGAGACAGAACTTCACACGGACGCGTCAATAGATGGGTATGGAGCCATTCTATTACAAAAATCTCCATATATTCCGCTTCTGTCGTCGATAAAGCTACTGTTGGCTCTTTTCTGACATTCCATATAATTGGACAATGGCCTTTAAATATAATGTATCCTGTCGTAGATTTTCTGTTGTCCAGACCAGAACCCCAATCAGCATCACAATATGCCCTTAATTAAGTATCACTGCTTCCCTTGTATTCAAGCTTGAAGTGTTTCGTCCCTTTTAAGTGCCTAAGAATTCTCCTAATTGCTGACTAGATTTGTTGCGAATGCAATGTCCGGTCTTGTGCACTGTGAAATGTATAGTAAACATCCGATAGCTTCTTGGTAAGGTACTTCTTTCATTTCAGCCTTTTCTTCATTAGTTTGTGGACACATAGAGCTACTGAGTTTTATGTTGCAATCAATGGGTGTGCTGACAGCATAACATTCTGACATGTTGAATCTATGAAGAACTTGATTGATATATTTTTCTTGATCCAAGTAAAGTTTGTTTTCTTTTCTCGTGATGTGAAAACCCAGATAATTACTAATAGATCCTAACTCTTTCATGCTGAATGACTTCTTCAATTTATCTTTAAGATCTGTTGTCATCTGTTTGTTGTTACTGAAGATAACCAAATCATCTACATATATGGCTACCAGTAATTTATTTTGGTTTTCAATACGGTAATAGAGGCAACCATTTGTATTAGATCTTGTTTGTGATTCCTGATTCTGCTGGCCTGCTTAAGTCCGTAGATGGACTTATTCAATTTACATACCTTGGTTCCATATATTGTTTGTTGTAGCTCTGCCTGAAGAAATGCTGTATTCACGTCCATTTGTTCGATGTCTAGTTTTTCTTGCGTTGCTAGTGCTAAAAGATATCGAATTGTATTGTATTTTATAACTAGTGCAAAGGTTTCCTCATAATCTATTCCTTTGCGTTGTAGAGTAACCTTTTATAACCAGTCTGGCTTTAAACCGTACGGAATAGTCTTAATTTCTGGTTTCTCTGTCCATTGGTAAATTAGTTAAGGTCCATGTTCCATTTTCTACTAAGGACTTATATTCCTCGTCCATTGCCCTTTTCCAATCCTTTGAATCTGGTTCCTTCATTGCTTCATCTGCAGTTTTTGGATCTTGTGTACATTCAGCTTTTGAGATGCACACATAATCATCTGGTGCTTAGGTGGTTTTGATGATCGTTCCGATTTTCTAGTGATGTTATCCTTAACTGGTGTGACCAATTTGTGTGGAAAAACTGGATCTGATAATAGCTGAGGTAGTTCTTCTGTATTTACGTATGAATCATCTGCCGAGTCACTTGAGAGGCTTTCTGGTGATGCATATTCTGAGAAATCGTAGGTTTCATTATGCATTTGTAATTTTTTTAATTAAAATGCTGTCCCCTTCAGCATTTGTAATTATTATTATTATTATTATTTACTAATTTAGTACAGGAATGAGTACACAAGACTTTCATCTTTTAGAGTATCAGAAAAGAAAAACATAAATATATAAAAATTGGGAACTTAATAAATAGCTTAAACTAACCTTAACTAGATAATTACACAAATTAATTAAAACTATTTCTGTGATCATAAAAGCATAGAAGAAAGAACGATTAGAGAGACTGAAGAAGAGAAAATTAAGAGGAGGAGAGAAAAATAGATGCTTGCTTTTTGAACGCCGCGACTGTGCCTATTCTTTGCACCACATTGGGAAGGCTATTCCAAAGCCTAATAGCATGCACAAAGAAGGAGCGACTACCAATTAGGGACAGATGGGCAGGAATAAGAAATTTAATTGATCTAGTGGAGTGCAAGGGAGATAAGAAATCAGATAGGTAACAAGGAATTTTGGTATAGAACACTTTATATAAAAGGACCAGAGCCATGATGTCTAAGAGACGAAAAACGTCATATCCTAATAAGGAATTCCGTATATCCGAGACGTGATCTGTCCGTCTCAAGTGAAAGATATAACGCAAGCAATCATTAAATGCAACCGTTAGTCGTTGACGACAAGACGAGTCAAAAGATATATAAACCAGGGAGCCATAAAGAAAGTGCGGTATCACAAGAGCTTTAACTAGTTTGGCACGGATAGATGGTGATAAGAGACTACCGTAGAGCCAAAGTTTACGTAGTGTAGCATAGATCTTCGAGAGCATAAGTGAGACTTGACTGCAGCAGGATAGTTTATAATTAATGGCAATGCCAAGATTATGGACACAGTCAACGAAGGGAAGAGGAACATTATTAAGGAATATGTTAGGAATATTGTCCAGGGACAGAGTGGGACGTCTAAGGACGAGAGCTTTACACTTATTAGGATTTAATTGAAGGAAATTGGATGAACTCCACTGATTTATTTGGAACAGAATATTATTAAAATCTGAGATACAAGATCTAATCTGACTAGGAGGACAAGAGGTATACAACTGGAGATCATCAGCATACAGATGGAAGGAACAACGTTGGATAACAGATATGACGTCATTAACATATAATGAGAAAAGAAGGGGACCAAGAATTGAACCTTGTGGAACCCCCAAAGGTACTGGTAAAAAAGAAGACACAGTACCATTATGGCGCACACACTGAAGCCGATTAGATAGAAGAGATGAGAAAAGTCGAACAGCAGAAGAAGAAAAACTATAGAATGCACTAAGCTTGTAGAGCAAAACAGAGTGAACTACTGAGTCAAACGCTTTTGAGAAATCAAGAAGAACTAGTATTGCTACGTCTCCCTGATCTAGAACTGAGCGAAGATCAGAAGTTACTTTCAATATAGCAGTTTCGCAACTGTGATTTTTACGGAAGCCAGATTGGAATTTAGAGAGGAAGTTATTCGATTCGAGATAGCGCATGATCTGAGCGAAGAGAGTTTTCTCAAAGACTTTGGCAAGGAAGGGAAGAATACTGATAGGGCGATAATCTTTTAAATCTACGGGTGAGGATTTCTTTGGTAACGGAATCACAACAGACTTTTTCCAAAGCTGGGGTACTCGGGAAGTTGTCAGACAATAATTGAAGATATGCGTGACAGTTCCTACAATTAGGGGAGAAATCAGCTTGATAAAACGGGGAGACATTTCATCGCAACCAATGCAGTTAGATGAGATGGACAGCAACGTTTCCAGAACTTCGCAGGAGTCCACACAACGGAAGTTAAAACCATCGATGCTGAATGGACTAGATGATTGAAAGCACGACTGAGTGAGGAGTGTAGGATCAGGAGGAGATTGAATGAAGGAGGCATTGAGCAGATTCACATTCACATCAAACGGTATAGATTCGGAAGCATTAATACCTAATGACCGGAGATTTGACCAAAGTTGTTTGGAAGTTAGGGCAGGATCAAGCTTGCGGGAATAAAACTCACGTTTAGCAAATTTTACTTTACTGTTGATGAGGTTGCGAAGTTTTTTATAAGCACTAAGACAGCTGGGAATCTTTGTTTTACGATAGCGTCTGTACATAAATTCACGTTGATTAATCAGATCACGGATCTCACGAGAATACCAAGGACACGGGGCAGAAGACCGCTGACTTCTTGTTACTATAGGTACGCATTGATCGTAAATGTGTTGAATAAATGTAGTCAATAGATCAACTTTAGTGTCAACATTAGTGGTGAAATAGATATCATCCCAAGGCATGGAGGCAGTGACTACAGATAGCAGATTTAAATTAATATTTTTATAGTCACGGTATGATACTGAAGAAGATGAGGTAGATGGGGAAAAAGCAAAGCGAGTGGAAAGGAATAGTAGGTCATGGTCAAGAAAACTAGGAGGGGAGATTTGACTCTGTCTTATTACAGCATCCGAGGCGGTCGTAGCCAGAACCCACTGGTTCAATATTTCCTCTTACGTTTGTAATTTCGTCTACTGTCATTATCTAAAATGATAGGAAACACATTAGTATAAGTGTTTTTTGATGTATTTACCTCATTTGTTGATGTTTTGGTTTCGTTGAATGCACAGTCTCTTACTGATGATATTACTTTCGTGACTGGATCGTAAACACGATTACCCTTCTGATCGCGAGGATATCCGACAAAGATGCATTTTTTGGACTTTGAATCGAATTTTAACCTCTTCTGGTATGGAATCTGAACACAAACCTCTAAACCAAATATTCTAAGGTGGGATATGTCAAGTGTTTTTCCACTCCATGCTTCTTCAGGTGTCAGATCTACTAGGGCAGCGGTTGGCGAGCGGTTAATAAGATAAACAGCAGTATTTACCGCTTCTGCTGAGGATTATATGGGATGGTTGTCTGATGTTGAATACCATATTTTTTTTAAAAAATTTGATAGATATTTCTTGACGTATTCGCCACCGTTATCAGTTCTCAAAGTCTTTATTGTATTTCCGGTTTGATTTACGACTAATGCCTTAAACTCTTTAAATACACTGAAAGCTTCACCTTTTTCTTTTAAAAATATATAAACATCCTACGAGTGTAATCATCAATAAAGGTGATGAAGTATCTTGAGCCGCCTATCGATTTAACTTCTATAGGTCCACATAAATCACTGTATACGATTTCTAGCTTGTCAGTCGTTCTTGATATTGAATGTTTAAATGGTCTTTTTGATTGTTTTCCCTGCATGCAAACAGTACAGACACTATTTTGATTGTTTTTCATTATATCAATTCCAGTGTTCTCTTGAAGTTTTTTCATATAGTTTGCATTCAAGTGACCAAGTCGACGATGCCAGACGTCAAATACATTGAAAGCGGAAGGCATTTTCTGCGTCATTTCAGTTTGTAATATGTACATATCATTTTTAAGATGAGCAACTGCAAATAATCATAAATTTTACATAAAGTCTTTTCAAATGTCACTTTATTTCCACTTTTCACTATTTGGCTTATTGACAGTTAGTCCAGGCGCTAGAGCAGTGAAAGCTATTACTTTAGGTTATGGCGTGATGTAACGGACTTTTTTGGTGGAATCGGTCAGAAATGATATCCTCAACAATATTTAGGGGGTGCGCAAGCATGAAATTGCCAGGAAAACTTTTGGTAGCCCAAAAACTGAAAAGTTCACTAAAAATTCCCTGTTTTTTGGCCTTTCTTGTTAAATATCTCCTAACGAAGGCTTCTAGACGAAAAATTTGTTGAGCATGTTTTGTTCGTTATTGAATTTGCTAAAACTTACCCTAAGGTGGATTTTCGAAATTTGAATTTTTGCATTGCAAAATAGCCGAAAACCGCGAAAAAAAGTACCTCACTTTAAAGTTAGCACAAGCAAAGGAGAGACCATTATCTTCCAATTTAATTCTGGAATTAGATAGTTAAAGGCATGATTAACTTATATCCAAAACCCGATCACGGTCGGTCAAATAGTTTTTGCATAATGAATTTTGCAATTAAGTGAATTTAAAAAGTTAAATTTGTTACTGCGCCAAAAGAAAAACTCCCATGTTGGTCCTGATTTTTTTACGTATGCTCTAAGACTCTCTTTACAATATCCAATCATTAAAATTCTGGTTATTAAATTTTTTTTATGGTTTTTAATTTTTTTAAGATTTTTGGCAAAAAACTGCAACTAAGGCGTTTTTTCCACAAAAATTGCTAACTCGGCGACGCTAGGAATGCTAGGCGCGTTTCAAATTCGCTCGAAAAAGGACTCAGTTTCTATTGCACGATTTAACTGTTTTTTTTTATATTTCAAAAAGGAATCAAAAAGGTTTAATTTTACTGGATGAATCGATATGGACAGATTTTTTTCAGACTAGTAGAGGCCGAGTAGTTGCTTAGAGCGTGGCGTTAGTACAATTGTACAATACAAAGGATGTCATTGTGAGTTTCTAGACTAATATTCATTCAGCAGCAGAAGAGCCGGTTCTTCAAGTTAATCTACACTGGTATTCTTTCATCGCGAGTAACTTCAGCGGGAAAACTAGCGAGGGGTTACTTTTATAACCCAAGAATTCTTTAATGATTTGTGTAACGGCCTGCATGGTAATCGAAAAATTCTATTGGAAATTCAGGAAATTGGAAGTCTTTACATTGTAATGGCTAGGTAAGCAACTAGCTAATGACTTGTAGAATATATTAGTTGGAGATTTAATGGTATAGAAAATTGCCCCCGAATTTCGTGTGCTGAGTCCTGCTATTTGCAATAATTGTAAATGTTTTAACGTTCATGGCTTTAACAGAATACGCAGATAGTTTTGGTCACACTTCAAATAAATGCATTTTTAATCTAATGTTCCAAAATTTTTAAGGAATAGTTGGTTTTTCGTTAATAGTTAAGAATAGTGATGTACAAGAATGGTCATTCAGTTTTGTCCTCCAAGCTTCTCGCTGACTGGCTAGAGTCCTCCAATTTCGCACGCCCAACAGGTGTTCAGCTTCTGTATCTACGGCAGCTTTTCCTCGGCCATCCTACTGTCACCGATTATGATTCCCTTATATCTGATTATCATTTTATCTGATTTTCCACATACCGTTTACGTTTAATGGTCCAATAATGTGTCTTAAGATTTAGATTCCTTATAAGAGATTTGTATAGTTCAAATTTAGTTTTCCTGTATAACAATCTTGATTGAAGTACTTTACGCAGTGAATAAAAACTTTGATTGCCCTGTTGTATTCTGCTTTTAACTTCCTCTAGCTCTTCGTTTGTTGACGACACTATTGTTTCTAGGTATTTAAAGCTGTTCCCTACCTCTATATTGGTCTTGAAATCTTGTACATTAAGCAAAACCAAGAATAAGACTACCACTTAGCCATGCTCGCAAGACAAGGCTTAGCCGTGCTCGCAAGACTAAGGCCAAGACTATATTAGTTTTGTCTTGTTCACTAGTTATGAAGATTTTAATTTTGAAGTTTTGGATTAATTTTAAATGTTTTAACGTTCCGTGCAGCAAGCCGCACCACGTCCGAGCTAGTAACAACAAAAAAATTCAAACAAAATTCGGTAATTTTTCTAATTTGTTTAAGAAATTATGTTTAACAATATTTTATTGAAAGTTGTGCTCAACAGAAACTGAGTCCTTTTTCGAGCGAATTTGAAACGCGCCTAGCAATTCCTGGCGTCGCCGAGTTAGCAATTTTTGTGGAAAAAGCGCCTTAGTTGCAGTTTTTTGCCAAAAATCTTAAAAAAATTAAAAATCATAAAAAAATTTAAAAACCAGAATTTTAATGATTGGATATTGTAAAGAGAGTCTTAGAGCATACGTAAAAAAATCAGGACCAACATGGGAGTTTTTCTTTTGGCGCAGTAACAAATTTAACTTTTTAAATTCACTTAATTGCAAAATTCATTATGCAAAAACTATTTGACCGACCGTGATCGGGTTTTGGATATAAGTTAATCATGCCTTTAACTATCTAATTCCAGAATTAAATTGGAAGATAATGGTCTCTCCTTTGCTTGTGCTAACTTTAAAGTGAGGTACTTTTTTTCGCGGTTTTCGGCTATTTTGCAATGCAAAAATTCAAATTTCGAAAATCCTCCTTAGGGTAAGTTTTAGCAAATTCAATAACGAACAAAACATGCTCAACAAATTTTTCGCCTAGAAGCCTTCGTTAGGAGATATTAACAAGAAAGGCCAAAAAACAGGGAATTTTTAGTGAACTTTTCAGTTCTTGGGCTACCAAAAGTTTTCCTGGGAATTTCATGCTTGCGCACCCCCTAAATATTGTTGAGGATATCATTTCTGACCGATTCCACCAAAAAAGTCCGTTACATCACGCCAAAACCACCGGAAATGCTCCAGCGCCCGGACTAAGTAAATTAGTTGCTAAACTGGGCACATGTAAAACATCTGGAACTTTGACGTTTACGGTTGCACCTTTTAAAGGTACTTTAACATTGCACTCTCCTACACTTTCAGCAAATATTTGCCATGTTAATTTCCCTGCTTCCTTTAATGTTAACAATGTTCGTCAACGAAGATATATCATTTGTGCATCGTCTCATAGCTCCGGAGTCAATAAACCAATCGGTCGATGAAAAACCTGTGTTTTTTGCCATTAAGACAGAAATGAATGATTTGTCTTCCTTTTTACGATTTTTGTTGTTCTTATTAGTTATACTTTTGGTGTTAGATTTGCATTCAGAGGCAAAATGACCATAATTATTGCAATTATAGCAACGTGGTCCTTGTTTATTTCCTCTTCTTTTGTAGTTTTTAGCCACCATAGCTGCATTTTCGGATGAGGATGGTTGCGTTTCTTGAAGGAGTTTAGTCTTAACAAAATCGCGCGTGACTGCAGTACCTGAACTTTCGATTGCCATAATCATCGGTTTGTACATGTCTGGCAGTCCTGCCAATAAAAATGCTCCCAGCCATTCCTCACTAACTGCAAAATCTATATTATTGAGCTGCTGTGCTGTCGACATTATAGTTGATACATATTCTTCTATCGATGAGCAGTCTTCTAGCCTAGTTGTGATCATTTTTCGCATCAGCGTGACTTTTCTTGAAATTCCAGAATCTTCGAAAGCAGATTTAAGTTTTTCCCAAACTTCTTTTGCAGTGTTCGCTGTACGTATATGAACACAATTCGAAGGATGAACCATCATGATAATTTTAGATCGCGCCTTCACATCCCTTCGAGCTTTTTCTGCGGGATCTACTGTCTCATCCGTTCCACCTATACATGACCATAAGTTCTCATGTTCGAGGTAGGCTTTCATGCCGAATGCCGAAAGTCAATGAAATTCTCTCTTCCTGAAAGTTTTTCGATAGTAGACAATAGCAGATTGCTGTTAGCCATGTCTGATGGTAAATCTGAATCAATCCTTATTTTATAGCTGAACGACTGAAAGAATAACTTTATTATTACACTCCTTTAACTTTATATTAATAGCTTTTCTGTTTATTTGGGTCGTTCCTGGGCCCATAACCTGATAAATAAAAGACTAATTACAGAGTTTAAGCACAATGCGTGTGTATATATTTGTAGGTTAGAAGAGAGAGAGATAAAAGTGTACAAGAAGTGATTTGACATAACTAAACAATTGTACTAGATTCAGATATAATAATCCACCACAATAACATTTTATGAGTAGAAAGACAACTCAACCAGAAAGAAAATACTCAAGCTACGAACTAGAAGTTTTGCCATAGTGGAAGCCATTAAGAAGTTTCGAGTTTACTTGTTAGGAATCAAGTTTAAGATAGTCACCGACTGTAACTCCGTAAAAGGGACTCTAACAAAAAAGGACTTGACAACCAGAGTCGCCAGATGGATTCTCTTGCTCGAAGAGTTTGACTATAATCGAACATAGGACAAATAGAATGAGACATGTAGACGCATTAAGTAGGAATCCAGTGTATACCATAATCTCAGAGGACGATCTCTTAACGAAGATAATAAGAGCGCAGAGTAAAGCCGAAAGTATAAAAGCTATAAAGGAAGTTCTAAGAAAAAAGCCTTATGAGAATTATATATTGAAATCGGATGTACTTTACAAAATCGAAAGCGGAGCGGATTTATTAGTGATTGCCTAATGCAGTTCGATATTATAAGGAAAATACATGAAAAGGGGCACTTCTCCGCGAAGAAAACAAAAGACCTAATAGAGAAGGAATATTATATACCAAGGGCAGGTCAGAAAATTGATAAATGTATATCCAGCTGCGTTGCATGCATATTAACAAATAGGAAACGGGTAAAGCAAGAGGGGGAACTTCACCCATTGAATAAAGACAGTGTTCCCTTGTACACGTATCATGTTGATTTCCTAGGGCCGCTCCAATCTACGAATGAAAATTACAACCACATTACAAAATTTGTCTGGCTTTATCCGACGAGATCGACATCATCAAAGGATGCTTTAACGAAGCTTACTCATCACGAACAAATTTTTGGTAACCCCACCCAAATCGTGTCGGACCGGAGCTCCGCTTTCACGTCAGCCGAATTTAAAGAATACTATGACGAATGGAATATCAAGCATCTAAAAATCACAACTGGATTACCCCGTGCAAACGGACAAATCGAAAGGTGGAACAGCGTCATCATTTCAGTCCTTTCGAAATTAGCGATGAAAGATCCATCTAAATAGTATAAGTTTGTAGCTGATGTGCAGAGAATCATTAGCTCCACATATCATCGTAGTGTAGGTATGACACCATTTGAATTACTTGTAGGAGTAAAGATGAGGAACTTAGAGGATATTAAACTAAAAGAAATGGTGGAGAACGAATTCATGATCTCTTTCAATGAACAGAGGCACGAGCTGAGGAAGTACGCGAAACAACAAATTCTTCAAGTTCAGGACGAAAATAGGAAGACGTATAACTCGAAACGGAAACGGCCTGAGAAATACGAGAAAGGAGATGCAGTAGCGATTAGGAGAACAGAGCTGGGAGGAGGTTTAAAATTGAAGCCCAAGTTTATAGGGCCGTATATTGTCGAGAAAGTAAAAAATTTGTTGTCTGTAAAGAGGGTTTACGGACGATAGTTTAACGTGACAACGTCATGAGAAAACATTGATGAAATGATTGCATACTTTTATGAATAAAATTCAATCATTTATATTAAATTATCATTATTTCGTATGGATACAAAAAGGAGTGAAATGAAATATTCATTTTGATTGATAAATTAGCTTTTATTTGCACTAATGAATTCAAATAATTATGTTTATTACTTTAATGAACAGATTATTTACAAGTAACAATGTGTAGTAACAAATTCATTTACAGCTTTTATACATGTCTGATATTTAACTTCTTGCAATCTGTGTTATTCTGTTAAGGATAGGTCGATGATAGGAAAAGTATGAAATGAATGGGAGTGTTTCAAGTGTAATGTGCCTTGAAAAAGTCAAATCGAGGGTTGTTCCTCTCAGCGTTGTTGACTTAGTAACATCTGATGTGCATTCGAGATTGTACATATCCTTCATGAATTTGAGGAATGTATCATCATTTTTCACGTTTGTGTTGAAGTCGCCACAAAGAAGAATTGGTACATTGGTATCAACTTGCATGATTGGATGCACATACTGCCTGTTATGCACGTACGGAAAGAGTGTTTGGTGCAGCAATACACTAATGTTTGAGACACTTGCTCCAGGATGAATATACACTGCGCCAAGTACATTTATAAACGATGTATCAGCAGTGAAGCATGTAATTTCAGCCAAGAAGACCTCGCCTGTGTTTCTGATGAGACGAGTTGTGTCCGACAATTCAACGTGGAAAACTTTGGCCGTGGATGTTGATGTTAATTTTCGATAGATTGCCACTCCACCAGCTGCGTTTGTATCAGAATCCGATCGATTATTCTGCCTGGTTATACATTCATAATTATTGATTGGAACTGGATCAAAATTGTCACGCATCCACGTTTACCAAATACCAAATAATCCGATCTTGGTATCACGGGATCCGTTTCAATATCGGCGAAGTGCACAGACAAACTCTGAACATTAAGGTTTGTTACTACAGTTTGCCCAGCGTTGTTACCGTCATCACAAAATTTCACTGCTTTCGAAGGGTCCACGGAGTCGAATGTGTTCGTTACGAACATCTCGCGTAGTCTGTGAGTCGTTCCCATCCCGTCCGTGTTTGAAGATAAAAGGCGCATCTTTTTCCGTGATGATGTGCAAGCCGTCTATATTCGTTACCCTACTCAGCGCCACGTACACCAACTGTTGTGGCTGCTCCGAGGAGTATTTATAAACAATAACAGTAAACGTCCCACCTTGCGACTTGTGAATGGTAATAGCACAAGCAGGAACGCAAGGAAACTGTTTTCGTTTGCATTTCACAGTTTTCGTCAGTGTAATGTTCACTATTTTCTTATACACCGGCACCCAGTTAGGAGACAGAGTGTTTGGCTTGCTTTGCTTATTGTTGACAATTTGACAAATTTAATTTAATTAAATATTGACAATTTTAATCAAATTTTTAAGATTACTACGATCAAATTTTTAAAATTATTACGGGATAACGGAACATAACGGGACAATGAGTCATCATTTTTCGTGCATGCAGCCGGCGTTCATTGTTTTAATAGACGTTGTCACGTCAAAAATAATGACACTTACGACCTACGAAAAGCGGGTTATGACGAAGGACCTATGATAACTACATCGTGTGCCGAGTATATGGAAAGATGGCCTATGGTGCATGACGACTTCGAGGAGGATCTGCAGCTCGTTTCTGTAACTCGATTTTCTCGACCGAGAAAGTCGTTTTGACGTCATAGTGACGTCATTTTCACCCGAGGTGTTTCTGTAACCATGGTGATTTAAATTCCACAACTCAAATAATTGACTTAGTTTTATTTATTTATTTCGTTTATTCATGAACTGTACATCAAGATTACATAATCTTTTAACGCTGAAAAACGCATGTACATTATAATTACAACACAATAACTAATAAAAAGCAAATTAATTGTCTTTTTTTAACGAATTAATTTACCCTCGAGAAAAATAAAAACAATAATTTTACTCTAGTGAGTAAGTGCCGTGTTAATAAAATAGTGCCGGCCCAAAAAAATAAAAAAAAATATTAAAAGAAAAAAAATAACTATTTAGAACTAAAAATAAATAAATTGAGTGAAAAGCGCAACGGACGCAAGGGAGTGGGCCATAAGTATGGACCCCCGTCCCTCTAATAGTGCAGTGCAAATAGGCACTACGAAAAAACGTAGAAAAACAATTAAAAAACGCCTGATTCCCAGGAAATCAAAAACATCGCCTGCGACTGAACCAGAAACCATAAATGGCAGCGTCATAGGTAGCGGTGAAGAGGAGAGCTCTTGCGAGAGCCTGCCATCTACACCAACAAAAAAATTACAAATAACGACACCGACACCACACAACAAGTGCAGCAGCAACAGCCGGCATATACTGGAGTAGGAAATTCTTTCGCTCCGTTAATGTCAACTGAAGATGAAGAAAAAGCGTTAGAAGAATTGATTAATCTGGTGAAGGAGAAAAATAGCAAACAGCCTTCGCCAAAAAAAGTGCCCACAGAAAGCTCGACTGAAAATCAAGAAAAAACAACAACAACACCAACAGCAACAGCAGAAAAATGTATTAATTTTTCAAAAAAAGAAAAGGTACCGCCTATAAAAATATTTAACCAAAGTGTCACAGACACTTTGGCGTTAGCTTTAAGAGTGATTGGGAGGGAAGGGTATTCCGTTAAGAGACAATCTAACGGACACCACTCCGTATGTATGAAAGTAAGAGACTATAAAAAAATGAAAAGTGTGCTTGAGCGTACTAACACTGAGTACTACTCTTATACCGCAAAAGCGGACAAAACAATAAATGTCCTTCTGAAGGGCCTTGACCCCGAAATGGATCCGCAAGAAATATTAGCCTTACTAAAGGAGAAAAAAGTTGAGAATTTAAATTTTTTATCGGTGAAGCCTTTCGCAACTCCGTACTCGCGCGCTAAGAAAAAAGTACTCCCTTTCTTCTTGGTCCAGGTTTCCCCGGAGAGTCGGCTAGACGCCCTTAAATTAATCGGTGATGTTGGCCACCTCATAGTAAAGTGGGAAAAATTAAACAAAAAAGATAGCGTTCTACAATGTATGAGATGCCAAAGGTTCGGGCACGCTGCGCCTAACTGCCACATGGCATTTAGGTGTGTAAAGTGCGATAAGGACCACAAACCAGGGGAATGCGTGCTTGGTAAAGAACGTGTGGACGACTTGACAAAATTATACTGTGTGCTCTGCCGCTCAAACGGACACCCCGCCAATTATCGAGGATGCCCAAAGTACGCAGAGCTAAAAAAGCGTATACAAGCGAGAAAGAGCGCAATCGAGGAACATAAAAGGCAGAAAGCTGCCATGTTCCAAAATATAGTAAGACCAAATGTATCCTTTGCACAAATGGCAATGGGAGCACAAGCAGCGCCACAACTGTAGTAGTGTAGAGAGTAGTCTAAGTCTAGATTAGCAGTCAGTCAGAAGCTAGCTGTGAGCAAAGATGTTTAAAACTAGTAAATAAATGAAGTATGAATAACACATGGCGCTGCGGATAAAAAAATAAACGGGATGAAACAAAAAAATAAACGGGACACGGAAAAAATTTAAAATAAAATAATAGTATAAATACGCAAGTGAAAAATTATGGTTATTGAATTGCATATTGTATAATTATTATGGAGTGAGTGAAAGTGCAAAACCGTAAATGACTAGAGCAAAAAAAGAATTAAACAAAAGCAGTGCATTATTTCAAAAACGTGGTCCGGGTCGACCTCCAAAACAAAGGACAATAATAGTAGTAGAAAGAAATATGGATTATTTAAGGAAACCAGAAGAATTAAAATTAGATGGAAACATTGCAGAAAACTGGAGAAAATTCAAGCAGAGTTTCGATATTTTTGCAGTCGCAAGTGAATTAAAGAAAAAATCAGAGGAAGTAAAGATAGCTAGATTTTTAAATGCTATCGGGCCAGCTGCTCTGGAAACTTACAATTCGTTTAATCTAACGGAGACACAAAAGCAACAATATGAAGAAGTTATAAAATCATTTGAAACTTTTTGTTTCCCAAAAAAGAATGAAGTATATGCAACATTCCTTTTCCAAAGTCGTAATCAAGCAAATGGCGAACCATTTGATCATTTCTTAATTGATATTAAGAAGTTAATAAGAGACTGCGGCTTTGAAGCTCTAGAGAATCGAATGTTGAGGGATAGAATAGTATTTGGAATCTACGACAAAAACTTGCAGAAGAAATTTCTGGAAACAATAGACCTTGATGTGGATAAAGCAATTACATTGGCAAGAGCAACGGAAGCAACGGCAAACCAGTGCACAGACATGCAGAGGTCAACTTCAGGGAGATACGTGGATGTTATTACAAGAGAAGCTGCTGGTGAAAATTATAAAACACAGGATGGAAAATACGATCGCAATTTAAGTAACAAATATAATAGAATTACTAATAACACTAATCGATTATATAGCGATAAAAATAATAAATTTACTAACAATTTTAATAATTTTAGGTCAAATGAAGGACGTAATGTGAGGAATACAAATAAGACTAAATGCCAGTTGTGTAGACAAGAACATATGCCAAAAAAATGCCCTGATTACGGTAAACAATGCGGAAATTGCGGCAAGTACAATCATTTTGCAATTGCATGTTATAATAAAAAACAAATTAAAGAAATTAGGTGTAACGATAAAACGTTTTATATTGATAATATAAACAATAAAACAAAACCTCAAAATACAAAAGCGTGGTTTGAGGAAGTGAGAATACAAAATATGATTATTAGTTTTAAGCTGGATTCTGGGTCAGATTTAAACATGCTACCGTATGAATATTTTTTAAAATTAAACAATAAACCAAGAATAGAGTCGTGTCATCATAATGTAGAAGGGTATGGAGGAGTAGAAATAGATACTATAGGAAAAGTTGAATTAGTTTGTATGATAAGGAATATAACTACCATAGTGGAATTTACTATATCAGATAAAGATCCAACGCCAATTTTAGGTTTGACAGCATGCGAAAATTTTAAGCTAATACAAAGAATAAATAGCATACAACAAAATAATAGTGAGGTAATAAATCAATTTTCAGATGTTTTGACATGAATATGTCTTATCCCTGGAGTCTATTTGAAAGAATGTGCGGAGACGAAAATCGTTACCATGACTCATTATTGTTTAGCATACTTTTAGGATAAATTTTTGTTTTTTTGCTGTTTTTGTTGTTTTTGCTGTTTTTGTTGTTTTTATTGGTTTGGTCGTTTTTGTTGATTTTGCTGTTTTTGTTGCTTTTGCTGTTTTTGTTGTTTTTGCTGTTTTTGTTGGTTTGGTTGTTTTTGTTGTTTTTGCTGTTTTTGTTGTTTTTGTTGTTTTTGTTGTTTTTGTTGCTTTTACTGTTTTTGTTTTTGTTGTTTTTGCTGTTTTTGTTGTTTTTGTTGCTTTTGATGTTTTTGTTTTTTTGCTGTTTTTGTTGTTTTTGTTGTTTTTGCTGTTTTTGCTGCTTTTGCTGTTTTTGTTGTTTTTGTTGCTTTTGCTGTTTTTGTTGTTTTTGCTGTTTTTGTTGTTTTTGCTGTTTTTGTTGTTTTTGCTGTTTTTGTTGGTTTTGTGTTATTTGTTGTTTTTGCTGTTTTCGTCGTTTTTGTTGTTTTTGCTGTTTTTGTTGGTTTGGTTGTTTTTGTTGTTTTTGCTGTTTTTGTTGTTTTTGTTGCTTTTGCTGTTTTTCTTTTTGTTGTTTTTGATGTTTTTGCTGTTTTTTTTGTTTTTGTTGCTTTTGCTGTTTTTGTTTTTTTGCTGTTTTTGTTGTTTTTTTGTTTTTGCTGTTTTTGTTGTTTTTGTTACTTTTGCTGTTTTTGTTGTTTTTGTTGCTTTTGCTGTTTTTGTTGTTTTTGTTGTTTTTGCTGTTTTTGTTGTTTTTGCTGTTTTTGCTGTTTTTGTTGGTTTTGTGTTATTTGTTGTTTTCCTTGTTTTTGTTGTTTTTGCTGTTTTTGTTGGGTTGGTTGTTTTTGTTGTTTTTGCTGTTTTTGTTGGTTTTGTTGTTTTTGCTGTTTTTGTTGGTTTTGTTGTTTTTGTTGTTTTTGCTGTTTTTGTTGGTTTTGTTGTTTTGTTCTTTTTGTTGATTTTGTTGTTTTTGCTGTTTTTGTTGTTTTTGTTGTTTTTGCTGTTTTTGTTGGTTTTGTTGTTTTTGCTGTTTTTGTTGTTTTTGGTGTTTTTGTTGTTTTTGTTGTTTTTGCTGTTTTTGTTGTTTTTGTTGATTTTGTTGTTTTTGCTGTTTTTGTTGTTTTTGTTGTTTTTGCTGCTTTTGTTGTTTTTGTTGTTTTTGCTGTTTTTGTTGTTTTTATTGTTTTTGTTGTTTTTGTTTTTGACATGAATATGTCTTATCCTTGGGGTCTATTCATGTCTACTGTGCCATCGAGAAGCCATGGCACTTTTTTTTTTTTGAAGGTTAAGGTTGTTTCGCAGAGGATGTAGAAATCAAATTAAATGAAAATATAGCACCAGTGGTAAAAGCTGCTAGACGCATACCGCTGAAATTGGTTGAGGACGTAAAGAGGGAATTGAAAAATTTGTGTGAGAGAGATATAATTCAAGAAGTGGTGAATGAAGAAGTTGAATGGGTCTCAAATTTAGTAGTAATTGAAAAAAAGAATAAAAGTTTGAGATTGTGTTTAGATCCGCAAGATTTAAACACAGCAATCAAAACGGAAAATCACCTAATTCCGACTTTTCAAGAGATACTAGGTAAGCTTGCTGGTAAGAAAATTTTTACAGTGTTAGATTTGAAAGAAGGATATTGGGAAAACAAACTTGACGATAAATCGAGTAAGATGTGCACCTTTAGTACGCCATTTGGCAGGTTTAGATTTAAAAGACTCCCTTTTGGAATAAGCTGCGCCCCAGAAATGTTCCAAAAATTAAATGAAAAAAATTTTGCTGATATTCAAGGAGTCGTAGTGTATGTAGACGATATATTAATTGCTGCTGATAATGAAATAGAGCATGATAAAATTTTTGAGAGTGTAATGTAAAGAGCAAGAGAAAGAAACATAAAATTTAACGAAAACAAATTGCAATACCGAAAATGTGAAGTTAGTTATCTGGGACATATTATCAGAAGTGATGGTATAAAAGTAGATGATGAAAGATGCAAAGCAATAGAAGAATTAAAAAAATCCGAATAATAAAAGAGATTTGCAAAAAATATTAGGGATGATAAATTATTTGAGAGATTTTATTCCAAACTTGGCAAGTGCAACAGCACCAATGCGAGAATTGTTAAAAAAAATATAGTTTTTACTTGGGAAAATGAACATGAGAAATGCTTACAACAAATAAAAGATGTAATAAGAAATCTCCCGATACTTACTATATTCAATGAAAGCAAGGAAATAACAATACAAACCGATGCATCCAAATCAGGTCTAGGTAGTGTATTAATGCAAGAAGGCAAACCAATTTGTTTTGCGTCTAGAAGCTTATCGGAAGTAGAAACAAGGTACGCACAAATAGAGAAGGAAATGCTTGCTATAGTATTCGCATGTAAGAAGTTTCATTACTATATTTATGGTAGACAGGTTAAAATAATGACAGACCACAAGCCTCTGTTGGGTATATTTGCAAAAACAATTGAAAAAGTCGATTCTCCAAGGCTCCAAAGAATGAAATTACGCCTACTTAAATATCGAGTTCAGGTAGAATATCTGCCTGGAAAAGACATGTTAATTGCGGATGTACTATCGCGGTACTATATAAATCAAACAGATGAAGAAGAAGAAACAAAAGAATTTTCTGAAGTAATACATAGCATAAATGTGAGTGATAATAAGAAAATGGAAATCGTAGAAGCTACGAACGAAGATGCAATATTAGTAAAACTAAAGCAAATAATAATAAATGGATGGCCAAAAGAGAGGAAATCTGTAGATGGTGACATAAAGCCGTATTGGGAAATAAGAAACGATTTGTTCATAGAGGACGATTTAGTTTTTTATAAGAACAAAATCATCATACCTGTGAAATTAAGGGATTCGATGTTAAGGGCTCTACATCAGGGCCACATGGGAATTGAGCGAACAAAAGCCCGTGCAAAACAACTAATATATTGGTACGGTATAAACATTGATATAGAGATGATGATTATATCATGTAATGTGTGCCAACGATATCGTGCTTCAAACCAAAAGAATTTGCTGCATCCTCACGAAATACCTGAGATACCATTCTATAAGATTGGTATGGACATTATGACATACAAAGCAAATAATTATGTAGTAATAGCTGATTATTTTTCGAAATTTTTTGAAATTATAAAACTAAGAAATAAAACAACCAGTGAAATAATAGCAAATTTAAAAACAGTAATGGCCCGATACGGTATCCCTAGGATAATTATAGCTGATAATAATCCCTTTGGTAGTTATCAAATGAGAAGTTTTTGTAAAGATTTAGACATTGAACTGAAAACTACAAGTCCATACCATTCACAATCGAACGGGTTGGCAGAGAAAACTGTAGGAATCGTAAAAAATTTAATGAAAAAATGTGATGATGACAGAACAGAATTGTGGCTAGCACTTTTAGAGCACCGAAACACGCCACTGAAAGGAATTGATATTTCGTCGATAGAGCTAATGATGAATAGAAAAACACGTACATTAATCCCTGGAAAAGAAGAGCTCTTCAAGGTCAAAACTGTACCTTGTATGAAAAAATACAATAAGGCGAGAACTGAAAGACAAAAGGTTTACTACGACAAAAGTGCTACACAATGCCCTAAATTTAAAAGGGGTGAGAAGACATGGTTAAAAAATAATCAAGGTAGATGGGAAGAAGCGGAAATATTTCTTAACTATACCCCGTGATCGTATCTGGTTGAAACTAATAATCATGTACAATATAGAAGAAATGTAAGATGGTTGCGAAAACATGTAAATGCAAAATGATATCAGGCAAAAAATTAAAGATTGAAATTGGACTTTAAAAAATAATCTTATATGTATTCCAAAATAAATTATATTGAATTACTTATATATGTAGTATTAAATTGAAGATAGTAATAGTTAAAATAAGGAATAATATTTGCCATAAAACTTAGAAAAATTATAGTTGTTAAAAGTAAAAAAAAAAAAAAGAAATTGTAGAAAAAAAAGGGGAAGATGTAGTAGTGTAGAGAGTAGTCTAAGTCTAGATTAGCAGTCAGTCAGAAGCTAGCTGTCAGCAAAGATGTTTAAAACTAGTAAATAAATGAAGTATGAATAACACAGCCCCAAAATTGGCACAGGCCCAACCCTCTATGGACACTGAAATAAAGGCAATCCTTCTGTCCATACAGGGGCAGCTGGCTAACATACAACGACAGGTAAATGAGCAAGGTGCCAGGTTGGACCTTGTTTACTCAATACTCTTCCCCGTAGACGGACCGTAAGCGCATAATGCCTGCACTGGGAGGGAACTCAATCAAAATCGTGGCAATAAATGCCAACTCAATTGAATTGAGCGGAGAGCAGACATCCTCTCATTGTTGCAACGTGAAGCCCCTGATGTGCTCCTGGTCGCTGTCTGCGAAGCACAAACTGGAGTACAAAGAATACGAAGTAGTCAGATGAGCCGTCCTGGAGCCGCTCAGGAACGGCTATCTTCATCAAAAACGGAATAAAATTTCGGGTCAGGCAAAGCAGAGATATCGAACGGTTTCGGGTGCTTGAAGCCTGCGTCGTGTATTTCCCTCTCCAAAGTGGGCGAAGGATGTACGTGATCGCGGCCTATGCACCCGCAGCCCCTCATGCCGATTGTTTTGCCAGGGAGTTAGAACAACTTTTTCAAATACTCGATCTGGGATCAGAAGACAATTATTACTTGTTGGCCGGAGATTTAAATGCCAAACACGGAGCCTGGGGAAATCAAGCATCCAACACTAGAGGTAACCAACTACAAAGATGGCTGGAGGGTAACAGAATCATACAGAAGGCCACACTTCTCGCTACAGATATGCCGCCCTCTCCCAGAGGCGGTTCGTACTTGGATCTAAGCTTGCTCGACTCACGTCTTGACAGCGGCCGAACAAATGACGAGGAAGTGAACTGCCTACGAACGGTTCCTTACGACAGCGACCACCACGGACTCTCGATCACGGTGAAAATGCCACGCGAGTCGATCGAGCTGGAACAATATGTTACAGTGCACCCCTATGCTTACCATAGGGCACACTGGCCACGTTTCTCCAGCACGATTGCCCGCACCATACAGACGGAGGGGCTACCACCGCCGACAGACAGAAATTTGACTAACGACGAAATTGACTCCATACTGAAGGATATGGATCGAATCATTGTACAAACGATGGATCGAACCATACCTAAGACTAAAAAACAAAACGGTACCGACTGCTACAGGAACTCCACAATTGACAGCCTGCAAAGACAAAAGAGTATATTACTGTCGAGGCTTAAGACACTGCACCGACAATTCAACGACCGCCAGAATCCAGAGATTGCAACATTAAAGTCGGTGATCCGAAACCTCCAACAATTAATCAAGGAGAATTACTCCAAGTCTATAAATCTGTATTGGAAAAATAAGATCCGGTCCATAAAACCCACTGGTCCAGGCATGTTTCCGCAGATAAATAAAATCTTTAGGAGGAGGACGCATAACCGACTGGAGAAGTTGCAATTACCTAAGAATCTTGAAAATGAGGAACTGGTACGAAAAGCAGGATTAGATCCAGATACGCTCTACCGAGACGCCGACGATTGTTTTTGCGTGGAAGATGAGCAGGACAGAGTAGATTTAACAGGGGCTTTCTGCCAGGGAGTTTATACGGTGAACACTAGTGTTCGGCGGAATTTTGACCTGGAGAATCAGGCACTATTAAATCATTCCGTCCTTCAAAGCGAAATCAGAGCACAGAGATCTGAGAATCGACATGTAGTCGAATTCAGTGAAGATTGCCCAGCAGATAATATCTCAGAGGCCTCCGAACACTCAATCTTCGTGAGTAAGGACAACCTCCTGCGAATCTTCCAAACATTGAACAATAAAAAATCGGCGGGGATTGATGGCATCCCTAATGTGGTTCTGAAACACCTACCCCCATGTGCGGTCGACATTTATACCACGCTTTTCAACAATGCCCTGAACAATGCTTATTTCCCAGAACATTGGAAAATAGCTGTGATATATCCGATCCCAAAAAAAATAAAGACAGATCAAACCCTGCTAATCCCCGACCAATAAGTTTACTCCCAAATATCAGTAAAGTATTTGAGGTTGTAATTAACCGTTCGCTGACAAGCTGGGCTGAGGAAAATAAAGTAATTCCGGACAACCAGTTCGGATTTCGAGCGGAACATGGCACTATCCATGCTTGCGCAAAATTGGTGTCCGACATACACTGGAACTTCAGTAAGAAACAGTGTACCGGAGCATGCCTTGTCGACTTGGAGAAGGCCTTCGACTCTGTGTGGGTCGAGGGGCTACTACTTAAACTGACAAGATATGGAATGGGCAATCCTCTGCTTCGCATGATCTGTGACATGATAACGGGGAAGAAGTTCCTGGTCAAAAGTGGGAACTTTACCTCACAGGTCTTTGAAATTAAAAACGGGTTGCAACAAGGAGCAGTGAATTCACCGCTGCTCTTTAACATGTATATAAGCGATCTGGTTGGATCCCTTCCTAGCGCATTGGCTTTCGCGGACGACCTCGTCATTTACAGGACAGGACCGAAAATTGACGTGATCCAGACGCTATTACAACACGACTTCGAGGAAATCGAGCGTTACGCCGATGATTGGAAACTGAAAACCAATCATGGAAAATGCGAAACGATCCTCTTCAGGACTCCGCTTAATAAAGCTTCACGCGATGTTAGGAGGAACTGGAAAGAGTTTCATATACAAAGCCATGCGGGACAGACGCTGGTAAAGAAAACCGAGGTTAAGTACCTAGGAATTTGGTTGGATCAGTATGTGTATTACGAAAGTCATATACGTGCTGCTATAGTCAAAGCCCGTAAGGCTTTCCAAATGACGAAAAGGCTCTTTTTTAGTAAACACCTCAACTCCAGAGTTAAGGTGGAGTGCTACAAGACCTTAGTCAGACCGGTCCTTACCTACGGCTGCCCCGTATGGTGGAATATATCACCATCATATATGGAGAAGATGAGGGTGTTCGAAAGACAATGCTTAAGGGCATGCTTAAACATGTATAGAACACCTGAGTCAAGTTTCAAAAAATTCCATGCCAATGATATCATATACGGAAAAGCAGAAACCATGAGGATAGACAGTTTCATAATCAGATTGATCCGAAATCATGTTGTAAGAGCGACGGAGAGCGGCAATCCCCTCATTTTTGGGGCTTATTACCCTAAACCAGACTACTATAACATGACAAGACGGACGGGACATGTACCACCAGAAGCATTCCCTTGGCTAGGCCTGATACATAACAGGGAGGGAGTACCGTTAACAGTACCGGCTTTAGGGGTGGGCGAACCGGGGCGATCGCCCGAGGGCGCCATGTCCTAGGGGCGCCGCCGCGATCTAATAATGTGTTAATTCATTCCCGTGAAGATAGCTCAGAGCCTTCAAATAATTACCAAAAAGGAAAAAGCTCTCAAGACCAACAATAGTTCGGGATGTTTCAACTTCAGGAACCCAACAATCAGGCTCAACGGGTATCAGGACAATGAGCGAAGTAGTGAAGGACCACCTTCTTGGCACTAACCTATGCCAATTCTAGTAGCAGCATACTCCCGGACCTTCTCCGACATCAAGACCAAAATATCAGGGATATTCATGGAGTTCGTGATGAGGTAAGAGTCGTCAGAAGTGCCGCTGCTCCCTTTTGACTCCGGGTAGAGATATAACCAAAAGGGAGGGATGAAAGGGGACAGATATTACCAAAATACCAAGGGCGAGGATCTGGCTCCCAAAAATGGAAGCAGAGCCAGACAAATTGCTGAGTAGCTTCAACGCCACAACCGGGACATCCCTATGGACAACTAAAATTTACTCAATGCCGGGCAACCCGAAAGAAATAGTAAAACACCGGTACTGCTACTCAACGACGAGTGCATAGAGTGGCTCAGAAGAGTTGATTATAAACTCCATTTTGGACTAAGATAGGCATGGATAAAGGTTTCCAAAACGGCTTCATCTAACGAAGAGGCTGACTCCGATAAAGAGCTCTGTGAGCGCTAAGATGAACGAGCAGTCATCATGGTTGAGAGGAAATTGGCATCTATATGCTCAGAAGCAGCGGTTGACAATGTAGTATAAACATGGCAGCAGGCGACCTGTATCATCCTCCAATCAGGTAAGTAGTGGTAGGTTGAAAACAGTATAGAAGAAATTTCTCCTCTTCGCTCTGACAAACCTACACGACCCGCGCGATGTTAGCCCCTTTCCGCCCTCCATGGACAGATTCGAGAAAATGGATTTCATGCCGCTGTCACAAAGGAGGGAAGTGCTTATTTCGTGCTTGTTCGTGTCCGATAGAATCAAGTTCGATGCCATAGGCATATACAAATGTTTAAGGAATACCCTCATCGGACAGAATATGCAAAGAACGAGTCCGTCAACAAATGTTGTATATGCTTCTCACCCAACAAAAAAAATCCTTTAAACAAAAAATTCATACACGCCTCTCACAAAAAGCACATTCAACAATATATTAGGTGCATATTCTTTTTTAGTTCAAATTTGCCGTCGTATGCCCGTGTGAATAGCTCAGTTCTCGGCCATTTAAACCTTACGTTTGGCCGTCCCAAACCCTTATGTACTCCCAAGTGGCCAGTGCTTGGTCGTTGTTATGCCAGCTTTTATTTTTACTCGGGTTATTGTATAATTTGTGCATAGGTAATCTACCTAAAAGAAATGTCTAAAAAGTTAAGGGCGCATAAAAATATCTCGCCCGGGGCGCCAAAATACCTAAAGCCGGCTCTGACCGTTAATATACCACGTTTATCGCCGGGCGCGGGATAAACGGATATTATACGAGCGAACCGATGGGCGGAACGCAGAGCTCCTGCGTTTCAGCACGCGAATCGGCCCTTCAGATGGGGAGGAAGCTTCCAGAGCCAGTTCCAAGTACTGGTGGCTGGAAGAGGCAATAGGGTGAAGTGGGTGAATGGCTATGTATTTATGTAATGTGTATCTATGCATGGTGTGAGTGTAGGATAAGGATCCCAGTAGGGGAATTAGGCAATAGGGTGAAGTGGGTGAATGGCTATGTATTTATGTAATGTGTCCATGCATGGTGTGAGTGTAGGATAAGGATCCCAGTAGGGGAATTAGGTATAGTCATAGGATTACCATTGTAATAAGTTTAGTTATAAGATAGGTAGGTAGTTTTAAGGTTAGGCTTAGGTACGGGTAGCCTGGAATGCTATCGCCCGAGAGCTCTCAGGATATTTTAAAGCCTCAGTTCTCGCGGGCGACAAATTTCTAGGGTTTAGGCATAGCTTAGAGTAAGTAGCTTGTAGATTTTGACATGAATATGTCTTATCCCTGGAGTCTATTTGAAAGAATGTGCGGAGACGAAAATCGTTACCATGACTCATTATTGTTTAGCATACTTTTAGGATAAATTTTTGTTTTTTTGCTGTTTTTGTTGTTTTTGCTGTTTTTGTTGTTTTTATTGGTTTGGTCGTTTTTGTTGATTTTGCTGTTTTTGTTGCTTTTGCTGTTTTTGTTGTTTTTGCTGTTTTTGTTGGTTTGGTTGTTTTTGTTGTTTTTGCTGTTTTTGTTGTTTTTGTTGTTTTTGTTGCTTTTACTGTTTTTGTTTTTGTTGTTTTTGTTGTTTTTGCTGTTTTTGTTGTTTTTGTTGCTTTTGATGTTTTTGTTTTTTTTGCTGTTTTTGTTGTTTTTGTTGTTTTTGCTGTTTTTGCTGCTTTTGCTGTTTTTGTTGTTTTTGTTGCTTTTGCTGTTTTTGTTGTTTTTGCTGTTTTTGTTGTTTTTGCTGTTTTTGTTGTTTTTGCTGTTTTTGTTGGTTTTGTGTTATTTGTTGTTTTTGCTGTTTTCGTTGTTTTTGTTGTTTTTGCTGTTTTTGTTGGTTTGGTTGTTTTTGTTGTTTTTGCTGTTTTTGTTGTTTTTGTTGCTTTTGCTGTTTTTCTTTTTGTTGTTTTTGATGTTTTTGCTGTTTTTTTTTGTTTTTGTTGCTTTTGCTGTTTTTGTTTTTTTGCTGTTTTTGTTGTTTTTTTGTTTTTGCTGTTTTTGTTGTTTTTGTTACTTTTGCTGTTTTTGTTGTTTTTGTTGCTTTTGCTGTTTTTGTTGTTTTTGTTGTTTTTGCTGTTTTTGTTGTTTTTGCTGTTTTTGCTGTTTTTGTTGGTTTTGTGTTATTTGTTGTTTTCCTTGTTTTTGTTGTTTTTGCTGTTTTTGTTGGGTTGGTTGTTTTTGTTGTTTTTGCTGTTTTTGTTGGTTTTGTTGTTTTTGCTGTTTTTGTTGGTTTTGTTGTTTTTGTTGTTTTTGCTGTTTTTGTTGGTTTTGTTGTTTTGTTCTTTTTGTTGATTTTGTTGTTTTTGCTGTTTTTGTTGTTTTTGTTGTTTTTGCTGTTTTTGTTGGTTTTGTTGTTTTTGCTGTTTTTGTTGTTTTTGGTGTTTTTGTTGTTTTTGTTGTTTTTGCTGTTTTTGTTGTTTTTGTTGATTTTGTTGTTTTTGCTGTTTTTGTTGTTTTTGTTGTTTTTGCTGCTTTTGTTGTTTTTGTTGTTTTTGCTGTTTTTGTTGTTTTTATTGTTTTTGTTGTTTTTGTTTTTGACATGAATATGTCTTATCCTTGGGGTCTATTCATGTCTACTGTGCCATCGAGAAGCCATGGCACTTTTTTTTTTGTTTTAACATTTAGCTTAAGTTTTATAAAATAGATTAAGTTAGCTAAGTTTTTGAAAAAATTTTCTTAGCATTAATTGTAGAATAAAGTATGTGTAAAACAACTTAAATAAATAAAGAGGCCGAAAGGCAAAATTAAACATAACTAATTAAGTTAGATCATGTGTTGATAGACCGCCGCCACCTTTCGGGTCTGATGACGGTACGAACGTACCGAGGTGCCAACTTCGACTCGGATCACTATCTTGTTGGTATGGTGCTCCGAGAGCGCATTACAACGCTGAAAAGCTTTGTATCCGCTGATCAGGCTCGAATCAACACAGCTGCACTACGCAATGAAATGGCCAGAAACAGCTACGGTCATGCATTAGAACTCGCCCTAAGTCCTGGGGATGAGATGCCGGGCGTTGAAGAGAACTGGACCCGCCTTAAAAATACTGTCATTAGTACTGCTGATTCCATCTTAGGCAGAAGTCGTAAAGATCGGAACGACTGGTTCGATAATGAATGCAAGCTGGCAACTGAACGTAAGAATGCTGCGTACCGAGCCATGCAGCAATCTCAGAGAACACGGGCACGCGAAGAGAACTATAAAGAGCTCAGAAAAGAAGAAAAGAGAATTCACAGACGGAAAAAGGAAGCCTGGGAAAAAAATCTCGTCTGTGAGCTAGAACAGTACAGAGAACGACGGCCGCACCAGGCGCGGGAGTTCTACCAAAGAGTCCGCAGTATGACGCAATTCACACCGCGTTGCACATACTGCAAGGACAAAGAAGGTAATCTGATCACCGATCCTAAAGGCATCTTGGAGCGATGGGAAGAGCACTTTCATGAATTGCTAAATGGCGAGCTAACTGAGGATTCGGAGGCTCCACCAATATCTGATGACAATGCTATGCTGCCGCCACCAAGCATAGAAGAAGTTAGCAGAGCCATCAGCCGGCTCAAAAACAACAAGGCCTCGGGTGCAGACGGCATCGCAGCGGAGCTGGTTAAATATGGAGGGCCTACATTACACCAAGCGATTCATGAATTAATTGTGCAAGTATGGGAGCAGGAAGTGATGCCAGAAGACTGGAGAAAAGGCATCCTCTGTCCGGTACACAAAAAAGGAGATACCACAGCGTGTACTAATTATCGCGGTATAACGTTGTTGAGTACCGTGTATAAGATATTCTCCGCTATCCTACAAAACAGGATGGCCCCATACGCCAGAAACATCATAGGCCATTACCAGTGTGGCTTCAGCCCAGGCAAATCAACGACTGATCAGATTTTCACCTTGAGGCAGGCTATGGAAAAATGTCTAGAGTTTCAAAACTCAATTCAACACCTCTTCATAGACTTTAAAGCCGCCTATGATAGCATAGCCAGGGTAGAACTTTTCAAAGCCATGAGAGAATTCGGCATCCCCAACAAACTGACAAGACTATGTAGGTTGACCATGATCAATGTGTCAAGCCAAGTAAAGGTATCCGGAACACTGTCCAGACCAATCAACATCTATAATGGACTCCGACAAGGGGACGGTCTGGCCTGCCTCCTTTTCAACCTGGCGTTGGAGAAAGTGATCCGAGATTCGGGCGTGACATCAAGGGGTACAATCCTCCACAAGTCCACCCAATTACTGGCTTACGCAGACGACATTGACATCATTGGAAGAACAACAACAGCTGTACAAGAAGCTTTCACTCAGATTGAGCAAGCGGCAGGAAATCTGGGACTGCACATTAACGAAAGCAAAACAAAGTACATGGTTGCCTCGTCTGGAAGAACACCTAACATTGGTCCCACAATCAAGGTAGCGGAACACGAGTTTGACGTGGTAAAATCATTTACCTACCTTGGGTCAATAGTAGCAGCCGACAATAGCATGGAACCAGAAATACGCGCACGACTGCTATAGTCTGTCAAGGCTCTTCAAATCCAAATATCTAACCATAACGTCTAAACTTTTACTATATAAGACGATGGTCTTACCCGTTCTCACATATGCATCCGAAACGTGGGTGCTTAGCAAAAAGCACTCAAACCTCTTGGGCGTGTTTGAGAGGAAAATACTTCGGAGGATTGTTGGCCCCGTATGTGAGGAAGGACGATTCCGGAGACTCTACAATGACGAGATCTACGAGCGCTATCGCGACATAGATGTTGTGAAGAAAATAAAGCTCGGTAGGCTCCGGTGGGCAGGGCATCTAGCTCGTATGAGTGAAGATGAGCCTGCTCGGAAAGTTCTCTGCGGTAAGACCTATGGGGTGCGACAGCGAGGGAGGCCCAACCTTCGCTGGAAGGATGGCGTGGACCAGGACGCTCAGAGTTTAGGGATGCCAAACTGGATGACATCGGCTCAGAATCGGGACCGGTGGAGAGAACAGTTGCGCGAGGCCAGGACCGGATCCCGGTTGTAGAGCCGTTAAAGAAGAAGAAGAATTAAGTTAGATAGGATTTAACTTAGAGTGCCCGCGGAGGGCCAGTAAGTTAGTTAATTTAGATAGGGAAAATAGGTATAAGCATAGCCTGTAAGTTTGTTATTATAATATAATAATAAATATGCTTATTAAAAAAAAAAAAAAAAAAAGTCAATGCCTTGAGGAGTAGATAATCATCAATTGTGCATCCCAGAAGGGAACAACGATATGGGCTAATGTGATCACATCGGCGAAGACTGTAGACAAACCTTACGCAGTCGTTGAAGGCAACATTAAGCTTACCACGACATGCAGGATGCAGCATCAAGGACAGGAAAGACCAAACTAGCATAAGTAAAGTATGGTAACACTAGAGATTTAATTATCTTTCAGCGCGAGCCCAAGGGTAGGATGGAAGCGTATAGCCAGAGCCAGTTCTCACCAACTATTTTGTTTTAGAGTTTCAAAAAAGTTGATTGACTTTCGGTGGAGTGACTATTTATTTTCGATTATTAATACAATAGTAAGATAATGTCCGAGCGTCCAGAGGTAAGTTAATGACATTTTCATATACATACACGAATAGTTTAATATTAATGTCAATTTTTCTATTTTAGAGGCGGAAATTAACGGCCCGTCCAAGTGCCGTTCAATTTCAAAAATTGGTTGATCTGCTCAAGGCCAACATAGCAGTGGGCAGAGGTCAATTTGTTGGCCCCAATGCTTTTAAAAGAACACAGAAGGTCTGGGAGAACATCGCCAGCGAACTGAATTCTTTAGGCGCGACCAGAAAAACTGCCGATCAATGGAAAAGAGTAAAAAAAACTATGTAGTGTAATTGACTTATGTTTCTCATATCTAATTTTGTACTTGCAGACATGGATTGACTTGAAGGGGAAGGTTAAGAAGGCAAATGCAAGGATTGTTGCCTTTACACGGCGGACAGGGAACCTTCCAGCATCTCAAGCTCCGCCGAAGCTGTCTGCACTCGAGAAGCAGGTGTTACAGTTTCTGTCAAAGGAAACTCTTCGCGGAGTGAATTCCGTTGAGTTGGTCTCTATAGAATCTGTAAGTTATAAGCAATAATACTTTAGTAATAAGTAAGATATTAATGAGGTATAATTTTTGCAGATGAGGGCCCAACCTAGTCATAATGCAGCAAGTGCAGAAATTGCTGCATCAGCAGAAATTATGGCTGGTGAAGACATGGAGGTGGAGGAATTACTACAGAGTACGTTCGATTACTCAGTTCTTCTGTCCACTTCCACACAAGAGCCGACTTCAACCGAAGAACAGCAGCAACCGCCAACCGAAGCACAGGAACAACTGCCAGCAGAAGCCCAGCAGCAAGCACCTGCAGAAGCTCAGCAGCAGTCACTGCCGGTTGTTGGAGAGAATCCACAGCTTCAAAGGGACGTCGCTGGGCCCTCGCGTCGCGGTGATTCCAATCGATCATTCCTCAGCCATATGAATCAATGCACAAAGATGTATGAAGAACGACAGACTAGATTAGAGTCTAAGCTGTCTGAAATAAATGGCAAATTGGATGAGGTTATTTTAGAAGTCAAATCTGTTCCTTCGTTGTTGAATAGTATCCTTGTTGAATTAAAAAAGACTAATGAACTACTAGCTACAAGAAATAAAGAAAATATTTAAACAATTTTAAATCTTTTATTACTCAAAATATCTCCTTACAATGTTGTTCCTTACTGCTCTCGCTTCTCTTAAAAGCGGCGTTCCTGAAATACTTTGCTCATAATCAACTTCACCTGCTGAGCCAACATTAACAGAAGTTTCTGCAGGCATTGGTAAATTGTGTTTGTAACGGAAATTATGAAGGATGAGGCATGCGTTGATGATTGAACATGCAAACTGCGGATTGACCAAAAGTCCGCGATCGTGTGACAAGCATCCGAATACTTTTTTCAGAACTCCATTCAATCTTTGAAAATAGTGGCAAGCCTAACTACATACCTTCCCTTCGTTATCATCTAGAACACATTCGGTGTTGTTGAGGCCATATAACACCTCACAGATCAAACGTACGGTTCATTGACATCTACTCACGCACCATCCAGACTAGCCTAAGCTTATTAGTAGATCCTTACTTGAAGGACATAACTTGGTAACGGTACAAAGGGTTGGACTTGACCATGCCACATAGAAAAAATCATAAATAAAAATTATTTTAGATATCTCAATAGTAGTATAATTATCCGTAAAAATTTCAAATTTCTACACTGATAAAAAAACATTCTTAGCTTAAGACAAATTTTTTTGAACGAAGCAAATCATGTTTTGGATATAAGGAAAACAAAATTGTCTTCGGATAAGCAATACTCATAGTCTTGGTTTTATTGTCTTGGATGAAGCCAAAAGTTGACTAGAAGTAAGAAAAAATTTCTTGGTTTGAGATACTCGTTTTTTTAATTTAAGCAACTCAAGGTAATAAAATAGTGAATTGCCTCAATAAATATTGTCGAATCAAAGCTTAATCGTGTCTTTATTTAATACAAATGTTGTTTTTAATAAAAAAAATTAGTTTCTTGAGTAAAAATTACAACAATCTTATTTCGAGAAAAAAATATCTTGCCCGAAAATATAAGTGTTGAGCGAAGAAATATAATTGCTTGGCTCAAGAATTTCTAGTGTCTTACTCTGACACAGCATTCTCATGTTAAGACTGAAAAATGTTTCAACTCAAGACAACGAAAGGAAGACTATGGAATTGCTGGAATCAAGACAATTTTTTTATCAGTGTACGAACTAAAATACCTGAGAAAAAAATCTAAGAATTTGTCATTTTTTCGTTAATAAATGAAATAATCCCTGACACCCATTTCAATTTTCTCAACATAATAAAGAACACTTCACGCCAAATTTCCCATTAAAGTTGTCTCGCTCATTCATTTCACTACCTTATTGTCAAATTTCCCCCATCGGGCACGAAATCAATCATTTTTTTCATCCTCTTTGCCCTTCCCGAACAAAACAATAACAAAAAGCGCATGGGAATCTATTTTTAGATTCGCAGCCACTAAACCCTGGGCCTCGGTAGTCTAGGGGTAAGGCGCCTGACTACTATCTCCAGAGGTCCCGGTCCCGGGTTCGATTCCCGGCGGTGCCACGGTCCTAGCCCTTCCCAATTTACCGCCTACACAACTTTTCTTCTTTCTTCTTCCCTCTTTGCATTCCTGATTCCTCCTGTCATAGCCTTCACTAGTTCTCTTCCCCGCTCCACCAAGCGCATGTCATCGGTTAGTTGATGAGATTCAACTCGTTTCAGGAGGCATAAGGGCCGAAACACATCCAGGCTGGCTTTAAAGCTCATCTCTCGAAGCTTTCCTTGAGGCGAGCTCCAGAGCCATCCGCGGAATACTCAAAACACAGGGCGCTTTCAGTAATGCAGGATGCGTGCGCAAATGACTTATTCAGCAATTAAAGTGTAAAGCTTTCAATGACTGAATAAGTCAATTGCGCACGCATCCTGCATTACTGAAAGCGCCCACAATCAGGCCGGCCCATCACATTTGTCAAATTTGTAAGCGAGCATTGTAATTGTTGAAAAGTGTGAAATTTAAAAATCATTTAAATAAAATAAAATTATTTGGCCTGTTTTCATTGTTATTTTTTAATTGTTATTATGTAAATGTGGTGAAATTTCAAACATTTTAAATAAAATAAAATTTGTTGACTTTTTTAATTATTATTTATTTGTTTACAGTGAAATTTTCTAACATTTTGTATTTAATTCGTTTAATTATTTTCAATACAAACTCGCATACAAAATATCAACCTCAAAGTTCAACTGTCAAAAGCAAAAACTAGAGCCTCGGCCGAATTCAAATTCCAGCATTGCCGGAATTCCGACAGAGGCGAGCCTTGCGGCCGGCTTTGCCAAGGCCTGAATTTGCGAGACAAATTTTGATGTGTTCAATCCCATTTAAACGCATTGGTTGGATATGCTTGCAGCTGGCTTTGGGCTTGGATGTGTTCAAAGCGGGCTTGGATGTGTTTCGGCCCTAACACTCCAGCGAGTTGTTCTCGATGCCCCGATGTCAGAGTCGCGAAATGGTTGGGAGTAGGTGAAATAAAAATACCGCAGCTAGGTTTTGACAGTTCTTTCCTTCACTTCCCTCTCTATCTTCCGTCTAGAGCTGCTGTTCGACATTTCAAAAATAAATACATGGTCGACAGTACAAAGGGACCTTCCCCTAGGGTCTCTAGTGTGTCACATAAAGGCCTCGATTCCCAGATCCGACGGGAGGGAAGTGAGTGAGGATTTGACACTTTGCGATTCTCAAATCCGCAGTCCCGGATTGGTTTAAATCGAAAATTCGGAGTGAACACTCACGCGATAATGAAATATATGATGTCGGATTATCTCAGGCGCATTTGTCGTTCAAATCCGCAGAAAATTTGTTGCGGATCACACTTTTACAGCGCGGAAAATGTCAAAAAGAAATTCGGGGTTGCGGATCAGAGTCGCAAAGTGTCAAATCCGCAACTCACTTCCCTCCCGTCGGATCTGGGAATCGAGGCCAAAAAAAACCCAAAGCCGCAGCTTCTGATTTTGTTTTCAAATGCGCAAAGGGCTTTCACATAAACAAAAAAAAGTTTATTTCGGAAACTAACCATATAGCGGAGCATAAAACCCTTCGATATTAGCGCCCCCAGCTCGTGGTGCCGTAACTGGAAGTTAATTTGACTCGCGCATTGATTATCTATAAGTAGATACGTAACCTTGTTTGCGGGCTTTGAACATAGATGGCCTTACTTACACTGATTTCAAAAATCCATGTTAAAACTGAGACTCAAGAGCTTTCGAAATATATAAAAGCTGTCTATCGGTTTCGCTGCTTATGTACATTGAACTTTTGAATTCATGTAATAGCAATCGCATGAATTGGGATATATCTACTTGCGATTGCGCCTGCCGTTCTTTGAGGCAAAATTTTCGGAATTTTTGTTGTTGTGTTGTTTAAAAACGATTTTTCAGGTTTAGGGAAAAATTTAGTCGTGGAAGATTTTTATTTTTTTTTATTTTTTTATGAAATCATATTTTTTTGTCTGCAGGTGGATACGGTGCCGCAAATTTTAATTTCTGCTTTGTACAGAATATAAAAATTTTTCTATTTTCGACCAAAAGCTGAGCCTGAGACAATTGCAGTAAAAAGTTTTAAATTACATATGGAAGAGGTTTTTATCATATAGTATCCCAGGCATTTGCCTCATCATTAAGATTTGATGTTTAATGATATGGGAAAAGTAAAATCTTTCTTTATGTAAAACCATTCCATGCTAAACTGTCGCACTTTACTCCAAAAGAATATTTTATAATTTATAACGCACCAGGAATTGTAAGTGCTTTATAAATATAATAAGTCTTGTGCACTCTCTTCCACACCACCTAAGAGATCGAGTACAGGGCGCGTTTTTTTATATCGTGGTGTCCCGAGTAGGCATTAATTCACGCCTTTCAATCAAAAAGATCCTTTCGCATTCAGGCATTGCTTTGGATTTAGGACCATGGCTATGATAGATCCACATAAATATATCATCCTGGAACTGTAAAACAATAGAATTCTTCTTTCCAAAATTTACAGACAGCATAATAGGGACAGGCTGAAGTGTACTATAAACCGGCTTTACTTAGTATTAACTGGTTTTGTTAATATTCATGCTCTCATCTTTACAATTTTTCCGCAACTGCTCGTACAGGGTCTGTCACGTATGCTAGGACTCCTAATAGTGTGGCGCTATAAAATTTGTAAATAGAGTATTACTAACACCCTATATGTAACAAATCAAAGGCTTTACTTCCCAGCGGGAAAACTAGCGAGGGGTTACTCAGGTAACCCAAGAATTCATTAATGATTTGTGTAACCGCTTACATGGTAATTGAAAAATTCTACTGCAAAAGTAAAATGGAGGTCTTTACATTGTAATGGCTAGGTACAGCGCCGTAACTAGGCATGTGCAGGCGGTGCGGCGCACCAGGGCCCCCGGCCCTGAGGGGCCCCCGAAGATTTCTTTTTTTTAGAATTCGTTTTAAAGTATGAGCTAGAAAAGATCTTCGATAACGTTTTTATAACATTGTATAAAATTGGATCTACTTTTTTATGGAAAGGGCCCCTGGGAAACTTTTTTTCTAGAACGCTCTTATTAGTATCTAATAGAAAATGTTTTCGAGAACCCTTTTTTTAATGAACGCTGCTTTGTTAGAGAGCTTATGATTTTATTATTTACATGCATTAAGTAGCGATTTCATGGGATGAGCGTCAGGCATTGGGCGTAAAGTTTTTTACAATGCAACAGACAAGTGCAGAAATATATCTTTCTCTTTCTGTTTCGTAAAAACCAGTACAAACTTGACGCAGACTTGACTTGACTTGCCGCCCCTATGAATAAGACCTTTAAGTAGAGATTTCATGGGAGCGTCAAGCGTCGAGCGTTAAGTTTTTACAATGCAACAGACAGAGAAAGAAATATAGTCGCTATCTTTCTGTTGCATTGAAAACACTTGACGCTCAACGCTTGACGCCCACATGAAATTTCACCTTTAGGCACAACGCTCTTTTGTTTTAAACTTCTAGTGCTCTCGCGTTGTACGAGCGAACGAAATCACATTTTTTTTTAGAAATTCATTTTCAAGGGCCCCTTACGAAATCTTGCACAAGGGCCCCCGAGACCCTCGCTACGGCTGGCTAGGTAAGCGACTAGGTAATGACTTGTGAAATACTTTCGTTGGAAATGTGATGTGCTTTTATTATTCTTTGTCTTGTCGAAGCCTCCCTTCTTGAGTTTATTCCGTCCTCCAAATTCGTTCGGTGTGGATCGTGCAGTGCAGTCAAAAAGATATCTTGCTAGTAAAATTCCCACCAAATGTAGCTGAAATGCAATGCTAATTTTGGATAGTAATTAATGTTTTTAATGCTAAAAAGGGAAGCCAGAATTTTATTCTGCGTGCCTTACATGGTAATCTATGTATTCACTTAATACACTTCACCTCTGAAATAAGTCCTCATTTGTAATGCCTACAGTAAGTACTTACCGCCATAGGACATCCCTATATAAAAGTAAGCTATTATTTCATCACAAAGGTAATGGGTCCATCTCATTATCACCTCCCTTACCTAGCCATTACATTTCCCGCTGGGTTGTAAAAACGGAGAATATTTAAACACTTTTATCAGTTTTATCCCGCAAACTTCCGAAGTTATCGTCGAAGGCGAACTGACAATCAATAAATCGTGGTGCTTCCTGTGTAGATCAACAAATTACTTGCTAAACATACAACATTCTACCGCCACTATCTCTGTACCATCGAAATAAACCCTCTCCTGACTGCACGGCAATCTTATTCCCTCAGCACCAAATTAGATAACTCGTCTCACTCCTTCCACCTGCAGCCCTCTTTTCGGGCACTCTACAAAATAGGAATTCGTTTCTAAAAAGAACAACAGAATTCCTCGTCAATTCCACCTCCCAACGATCATAATGGTTAACCTATTCCACCCTTGTACTAATCTTACTGCAAGACAATGAACCATGATATGACAAACTAAATAATGGACTAGTTGTACAAGAGTTATTTTGGGAAATTTGTTCCAAAATCGTACATTTTTTAAGTTTTTTTTTGATTTTGATTTGATTCAAGGGTGGTTGACCGCATTGAAAAAGAGATTATAATAAATTTTCCAATTTATTTTTGATATTATTTCATCAAAAATAAAATTTAAACACATAAAAATATTTGAATCATTTTTCAAATACAACCTGTATCGGTTGAAAATGACTTATTTCTTTTTAACAATACCAAGCAACCAACCTGCAACCCGGTAGCAGCAACAATTACCCAAAACGTAGAAAAAAGCTGCTGTATAACGTTTATTTTTAAAATATTACTTCCCTTTAGTTTTATCCCCTTAATGCTTGATAAAATTTGGCTAGATTAAATAAAAATCAACCACCTTCGCAAATAAATATAAAAAAGAGTGCATTTAATTTGATTATTATAATCATCCTTATCCTTAAAAAGGGGTGTATTTTATATTTATATGGGTGAAAAACATATTTCATTGCAGTCTTAAAATTTCCTGCTGATTTTCATAATCAGCCACCAAAAAACATAAAGAGAAATAGTTTCAAAACGGTGTTTCGACACACCCCTCCCCCTCCCATTCCTTTCCGTTGCAAATGGACTTTTCGCTAATTAATGCAAATAAGTCTCATAAAATCAGAAAGTCCGAAAACTGAAAAATCATGAGATTCTATATCTCAAATTTGTATACGGCACCGCGCCCCAGCCAACTTCATTTTAATGTTCCAAGAAAATACCTTCTTATGTACACTTTATTTACATCATCCATAACCCTCAGCTTTTTTATTATGTATTATCGAAACTCCAAACCAAAGCTTCCAAATCTTGCAAGTTTTACCGAAAGAACAAACCGCAAAAAGAAAGCAGACGCTAGCGCCACCAAACATCAACACCCGCCATCCTCGCAGGTCCCATGATTACGCATCTACTTATAGATAATCAATGCTCGCGTTTGGCCATATCTACTTAGGCCCTGTGCCAAAATAACAATTCAGATGTCAATTTGTATGGAAAACTCATTTCAATTAGTAAATTTGATTTTCGACGGAAATGAGTAAATTACATTGATTATAAAGTGATTATAAATGGACAAACATCTTTCCAGCTGGTTTGTTAGATGGCAATAGTTACACTGATTTAAGTTTTAGGGCTGCAAATTTCTGTTGTAAACCTCTAAAATCAATGGGATCGGGTTTTCAACATTAGTTCAATAATATTAATTTTTTATTAGTGCATAATAATCATAAAATACACCAATTTTTCAATTTTGTTATTTTTTAGTAAAACATAAAAAAACGGGTTTGCGTCTGAATTTAGAAAAGCATTTCAAAGCCCTTGACACATGTTGGAAGAAAAGCCAAAAGTTTCAGATCTAAAAATAGATTCCTGTGCGGGTATTCCTTTTGTTTTGATTTGGAAGGGGGTGGGTGGGCTGAAACTATGATGATTTCTTGGTCGGTGTCTGAAATTTATCAATGAAGAAGTTAATGAATGGGAAGAGAGATTTAATAAATTCTAGATTTTGTGTATTGATTTTATTACTGCTTATCAAGAAAATTTAAGTCATTTAGTTTGGGTAAACTTTCTCAAAATATAAATAGCTTACAATTATAGAAAACAAAATACATATAGCTTTCAATAATATAAAACAATAAAAAACTCAGAATTTAATATTTCTAAAGAGTGGGTAGTTGAATCAATCAACGAAGAACAGCTCTAATTTTGTAAGTTTTTTTTGAAATGTATTAAGGGTAATTTTTTTTTATCAGACCGCCTCTCACTCCTCCCCTCTGGGCGCAACAGCAAAAAGGTCGCGCCCTACTCCGAGAATATGGTAGAGATTAGGTGAGGGAGTGGTTGGGACGCACAATACAGAGTCAAAGTCATTGCTAAAATAACTATGTAGTTATTAAACTGCTATTAAAAAAACATTACTTGTAAAAAAGTGAATTTCAACCCTGAATAATCTTTTAATTATTAAAAACAAACCACTCTGGATACATTATTCAACTGGAAGCCTACCGTAAAAACCCATAATTAGTGGCCTGGTGAGGAACTACAAAACTTCACTTGTTTTGTGATGACAAACAATATTGCAAACAAGTTGGAGTTCTTGATGTTCAGGTTGCAATGAACATCCGTCGGTCTTTTCAAACATCAAAGTAAGACGAACAAAAGCCTCTTTCGTCTTGACCTATTATTAAACACCAAATCCACAAAATCTCTCTAGTTTTATAATACAGTAAAACCCCTCTATAATGAACCCGTACTTGCCACAAATATAATTATGTTCGTTATAAGAAAAGTACGCTATAAAGAAAATTCATTTTTCATAAAATTTTATTTCAAGGCCAAATGAATTGTCCTCTATAGGGAAAAATTCGTTTTAGAGGAGTTCGTTATAAAGAGTTTCTACAGTACATATTTACAATATTTTCATTCAGTTTTAATATTTTTTGGGTTCAAAGGTAAACAATTTTTAAATGCTTGTGATTTTTTAAAATTTGTTGCTTTGCAAATTACTGAGTTGATTGAGTGGATAGAAAAGCCGCCTCTTTCAAACTACATACATATTTGCAGAAACTTGAAACATTGGAAGCCTTCTGTAAAACTGTACCTGACTAACCTAACTTACATCTCGTGGTTTGAGAGCTTTGTTTCTGGCCGTTCAATTAAGATAGAACTGAATGGTGTTGAATCTCGGCGGGCGTTCCCCTGGGTCGATTCTCTCACCTGATCTCTTTCTAATATTCATTAATGGTCATAAATTTTGTTGATGACACTCTGCGTTACTCCTACGCCTTATCTCTACGAAAACTTGTACCATCCTTCCCTTTATCTCAGTGGGCATAAGGAACCCACCAAGGCAAACGAAAATGCATATCTAAGTTATGCATATCTGAAACATGATCTTTTAACTTCATTATGACGTCAATAGCCTGCGAGCAAATGCCTTGGTGGATTGGTACCTTTAAGGGCCAAATACATGAGCGCTCCATTCGACCATGCCACGCCAAAACAACTAAAATTTCGAGTGTATACAGATTGTTGCTGTTTTGGCAGGGCGTGGCCAGATGGAGCATTCGAACATTGGGCCCTTTAGAAGTATTTTATCTACTGCCTCACATATCTCGGACCCTATTCTCTATTACGTATTACGTATTACGTGCGTTCCATTGGGAGAATTTTTCTACTCCCGAGTACATAGCCAATGGAACGCGATTTTTGATATAAAAAGTAACCCTTGACATCACTTCAAACTGTTACTTATTTTGTTTACTTTCAAAACCCCATATAATAATTAATTTGACAGTTTATTTTAACTGAAAAAACAACTAGTTGGGATGTGGGTTCGACCCTTTCGGTCCACACGATCAACTTCCCAGTATGATGGTTGTTGAATATTATGATTGGATATTTTAATAATAAATGAACAATAGGCAATATAGAATATATGTATAATACCGAGAATTCGTCACAATTGTTTATCAATATTTTCGCTAAAATGTCAAACTAAATGTGCGCACTTACAAGATTAGGTATTAATGTGTTTCGGCACCTCAATGAAGTCGATATAGTTTTTAGTTCGCGCCGTATCGTGCAGGTACAAAAATCACTTAAGTCATTTAAACCAAAAAACCGCTGGACCGAATATTATAAAAATCTTTTCAGAATATATTGTCGCTAATACGCTTCGAACGGCACCTCAAGTAAGTCAATATCTTTTGTGGTTCGGGCCATATCGTGCAGGTACAAAAATTACTTACACCGCTTAAATAAAAAAACGGCTCGACCGAATTTTATGAAAATCTTTTCAGATCATATTTTGGTTAATACTCTTCGAACGGCGCCTCAACTAAGTCGATATCTTTTATAGTTCGCGTGATATCGTGCAGGTACAAAAATCACTTAAGTCATTTAAACCAAAAAACCGCTGGACCGAATACTATAAAAATCTTTTCAGATTATATTGTCGCTAATACACTTCGAACGGCACCTCAAGTAAGTCAATATCTTTCGTGGTTCGGGCGATATCGTGCAGGTACAAAAATCACTAACGTCGCTTAAACAAAAAAACGGCTGGACCGAATGTCATGAAAATCTTTTCAGATCATATTTTGGTTAATACGCTTCGAACGACACCTCAACGAAATCGATATCAGTTTTGAAGGAAAAAATGACCACATCCGTACGCACATACACACACACACATACTTCCTCCCAATTTTTTGCTTAAAATGCTCCTGGGACCTTGAAAGATGAAAATACGTTGAAATTTTCGATTTCGATTTTCGGACCGATTACAATAACTTCCTATACTGGGAAGTTAAAAAGCCATCTATTTTTACCTATCTAAAGCTTGAAAACCTGGCGGAAATTTTATGCGTTTCTACTAAGAGTGAAATCCCCCAAAACAAGAGCAGGGGTAGTTGGAGGTCCTCGGGAGTACTCCGGAGTAGCAAATATCGCCCAATGGAACGCACATAATATTGTTAAATCTGATTCAGAAACAAAACAGTAAACATTTGGCAATATTATTATATTTTTATGTAAAATAAATGCCAATATTGTAATAAAAGATTACGGATTCGGCCAGTTTCGTTAAAAATATGACAATATTGTAATAGAGAATAAGGCCCCAGATATGTGATGGAGTAATCACATTCCAAATCGCCAAACAAGCTAATCAATGCTTGAGATTTCTCGAGATGCAAGTCCTACATTCCGCCTTGAATATAACTCGTACATCTGGGCGGGCACCCCAAAAACAAGCTTGGCTAGGCAGAATAAGGTGCAAAACGAAGAAGGCGCTTTGGCGGTAGCACCCTTTTGCTCCTCTATATACCCTTCAAGCCACAGTAGTAAATGTAGCAACCCTCACTAAGTTTTGCCGCTTTGACCTACACGCACCTTTTTTCCCAAGATTAGCCAACTTGGAACATCCCCGGTCCCACTACATATACCTCCCCTTCGTTAATAACTAGAACAAACAGTCGGTGTTGTTGAGCCCATATAACACCTCACAGATCAAACGTACGGTTCATTGACATCTACTCACGCACCATCCAGAGTAAGGTAGGAGTACCCTCAACCATTAAGTTCGCCTTAATTTAGTATAAATCAACCACCTTCGCAAATAAATATTAAAAAAGTGCATTTCATCGCATTAGTTTTCATTATTACTGAAATAATCGCGAAAAACCCCTAAAAATGGGTGTTTTTTGCATTTTTAGGGGTGACGCCCTAATTTTAGGACCGCGGGACCTCGATTTTCGTGATCAGCGACCGCAAAAACGTATAGGGTTCGATTTTCTTAACGGTGTTATTTTGGAACACCATAACACGCGCTTTGAATGGACTATATTGTCAAATTTCACCTATCGGCCACGAAATCCATCATGTTTTCATCCTCTTTGCCCTTCCCGAACAAAACAATAACAAAAAGCGCATAGGAGTCTATTTTTAGATTCGCAGCCACTAAACCCAAAGCCGCAGCTTCTAATTTTGTTTTCAAATGCGCAAAGGGCTTTCTAATAAATCAGAAAAAGTTTATTTCGGAGACTAACCATATAGCGGAGCATAAAACCCTGCGATATTAGCGCCCCAGCTGGTGGTGCCGTAACCTGAAGTTAATTTGACTCACTTTGTCCATATCTACTTACATAGTATATACATTGATTATCTATAAGTAGATGCGTAATCATGGGACCTGTGAGGATGGCGGGTGTTGATGTTTGGCGGCGCTAGCGTCTGTTTTCTTTTTGCGGTTTGTGCTTTCGGTAAAACTTGCAAGATTTGGAAGCTTTGGTTTGGAGTTTCGACAATACATAATAAAAAAGCTGAGGGTTATCGATGATGGAAATAAAGTGTACATAAGAAGGTATTTTCTTGGAACATTAAAATGAAGTTGGCTGGGGCGCGGTGCCGTATACAAATTTGAGATATCGAATCTCATGATTTTTCAGTTTTCGGACTTTTTGATTTTATGAGACTTATTTGCATTATTAGTTAGCGAAAAGTCCATTTGCAACACAAAGGAATGGGAAGGGGAGGGGTGTCGAAACACCGTTTTGAAACTATTTCTCTTCATGTTTTTTGGTGGCTGATTATGAAAATCAGCAGGAAATTTTAGGACTGCAATAAAATATGTTTGTCACCTTTATAAATATAAAATACACCCCTTTTGAAGGATAAGGATAATTATAATAATTAAATTAAATGCACTCTTTTTTATATTTATTTGCGAAGGTGGTTGATTTTTATTTAATCTAGCCAAATTTTATCAAGCATTAAGGGGGATAAAACTAAAGGGAAGTAATATTTTAAAAATAAACTTTATACAGCAGCTTTTTTCTACGTTTTGGGTAATTGTTGCTGCTACCGGATTGCAGGTTGGTTGCTTGGTATTGTTAAGAAGAAATAAGTCATTTTCAACCACCCCTAGATACAGGTTGTATTTGAAAAATGATTCAAATATTTTTATGTGTTTTTTTATTTTTGATGAAATAATATCAAAAATAAATTGGAAAATTTATTATAACCTCTTTTTCAATGCGGTGAACCACCCTTGAATCAAATCAAAATCAAAAAAAAAACTTGAAAAATGTTGCACGATTTTTGTACAAATTTCCCAAAATAACTCTTGTACAACTAGTCCATTATTTAGTTTGTCATATCATGGTTCATTGTCTTGCAGTAAGATTAGTACAAGGGTGGAATAGGTTAACCATTATGATCGCTGCGAAGTGGAATTGACGAGGAATTCTGCGTTTGAATTCTGGGATGTTGTATGAGCTCGGAAATACTAACCGATTATTCCAGAATCCAGTTGTTCTTTTTAGAAACGAATTCCTATTTTGTAGAGTGCCCGAAAAGAGGGCTGCAGGTGGAAGGAGTGAGACGAGTTATCTAATTTGGTGCTGAGGGAATAAGATCGCCGTTCAGTCAGGAGAGGGTTTATTTCGATGGTACTGAGATAGTGGCGATAGAATGTTGTATGTTTATCAAGTAATTTGTTGATCTACACAGGAACCACCAAGATTTATTGATTGTCAGTTCGCCTTCGACGATAACTTCGGAAGTTTACGGGATAAAACTGATAAAAGTGTTTAAATATTCTCCGTTTTTACAACCCAGCGGGAAATGTAATGGCTAGGTAAGGGAGGTGATAATGAGATGGACCCATTACCTTTGTGATGAAATAATAGCTTACTTTTACATAGGGATGTCCTATGGCGGTAAGTACTTACTGTAGGCATTACAAACGAGGACTTATTTCAGAGGTGAAGTGTAGTATAGATTACCATGTAAGGCACGCAGAATAAAATTCTGGCTACCCTTTTTAGCATTAAAAACATTACTATCCAAAATTACCATTGCATTTCATCTACATTTGGTGAGAATTTTACTAGCAAGATATCGTTTTGACTGCACTGCATGATCCACACCGAACGAATTTGGACGACGGAATAAACTCAAGAAGAGAGGCTTCGACAAGACAAAGAATAATAAAAGCACATCACATTTCCAAAGAAAGTATTTAACAAGTCATTACCTAGTCGCTTACCTAGCCATTACAATGTAAAGACCTCCATTTTACTAAATTTGCAGTAGAATTTTTCAATTACCATGTAAGCGGTTACACAAATTATTAATGAATTCTTAGGTTACCCGCTGGGAAATAAAGCCTTTGATTTGTTACATATAGGGTGTTAGTAATACTCTATTTACAAATTTTATAGCCCCAAACTATTAGGAGTCCTAGCATACGTGACAGACCCTGTACAAGCAGTTGCGGAAAAATTGTAAAGATGAGAGGATGAATATTAACAAAACCAGTTAATACTAAGTAAAGCCGGTTTATAGTACACATCAGCCTGTCCCTGTTATGCTGTCTGTAAATTTTGGAAAGAAGGATTCAATTGTTTTACAGTTCCAGGATGATAATTTATGTGGATCTATCATTATAGCCAAGGTCCTAAATCCAAAGCAATGCCTGAATGCGAAAGGATCTTTTTGACTGAAAGCCGTGAATTATGCCTACTGGGGACACCACGATATAAAAAACGCGCCCTGTACTCGACCTCTTAGGTGGTGTGGAAGAGAGTGCACAAGACTTATTATATTTATAAAGCACTTACAATTCCTGGTGCGTTATAAATTTTAAAATATTCTTTAGTAACAGTAAAGTGCGACAGTTTAGCATGGAATGGTTTTACATAAAGAAAGATTTTACTTTTCCCATATCATTAAACATCAAATCTTAATGATGAGGCAAAATACTTCATTGCCTGGGATAGATACTATATGATAAAAACCTCTTCCATTTAAAATCTAATTTAAAACTTTTAACTGAAATTTTCGCAGGCTCAACTTTTGGTTGAAAATAGAAAAATTTTTATATTCTGTACAAAGCAGAAATCAGTGTTATGGTTTGACATAAACTATTCGTCGATTTGTTGCAAATTAAAAAAAATGTAATTTAAAAAAGGGAAAGGTCCAGCAAATCTCACCAAAGGGGAAGTGGGTGCCAATTGAAAACAAGAGCACCTCACACATTTAATTTACCACTCCCTTTTGGTATTCTAAGCACCCAAACCACTGATATACGGTTTTAACAGCTTCGGTTTTATCAATTGAAGCGTACAAAAAGTATTTTGTATTGGAGACAATTACAAAATACACGTAAGAAAGATTTACTGTTCATTTCTTCTCTCATTTTTTTAATTTTTGTTTACATCGTTGACATTTTAAGAAAGTCTAAAGTGTTTATACCGTAACTTCCCGGCAGTGCCACATGTTTGGCCACTCCAAAAAGAAGATCCACTTGGTCAGGTTGCGTCGAAAATTCTTGTCGTATATGCCGCTTCCAACATGTCAGCCAACTCCAAAGTGTCCGCGACATAAGCCCGGCCAGTGACCCAACCACAAGAAAAATCTGAAATAATTCCCCTCTAATGGTGAATTTGTATCTATATATTAATACGCAAGCACTTTTTTTGTACAGCACTTTATTCGACTTCTACTAAACCGATTTTGCTCAAACTGGTTTTATATGGAAGTCTTAGTCGTAAAGGTGTGCACAAAACAAGAATTAGTCATTTATCTCATTTCTGTCGCTCGGAAATGAGTATTGCATTTCCCAATATAAATAACAATAAGGTAGAAATTACGTTAGCATATAAACAGGCGCATATAAAATTTATTATATATTAATACGCAAGCACTATTTTTGTACAGATTTATTAACCAACTTTCTCTAAACAGATCTTGCTCAAATTGGTTTTATATGGAAGACGGAGTCGTAAAGGTGTGCAGAATATAAGTTTCATGTTTATACATAATGTTGTGTTTAAAACGGGTAAAAATTAGATAGAAGTGACATGTTAATTACGTCAGCAATGTGGAAAAGCGACAAGTGCATGAGTAGGAGACATTCTGTTTGTGAATACAAGTTAATTGAATGTGTTATCAGTAAAGTGACTTTTTTCAATAATTTTGCTGAAAGTGATTGTGTTTTTTCGTATACCTTTTTGTTGAAGTTCATTTGCATTATTGCTGAGAACTCTAACAGCATTCTGCAGTGTTTCAACGAAAGGCATGTAATTTGTTTGTATTTGTTTTTAACATAACGAATGAATGTAGTGAATTTTGAAATACATGAATTGTGTTTTTCATGATTATTTGCCCATTGATAATTTTTTAACAAATTCAGTACATCAAATATGTTAGTTGAATAAAATGCCCCGTCAAAGGACACTTATGGGAAGAACAGAAAATACAAGAAAAAGAGAAACACAATAGGTTGGTTTAAAGGCTATTAGGCTGGTTTAAGGAAACTCGGGCAACAATTGAAGAGTTCAAACAAACATATTTGGAAACATATGTACATCCACTTGAGTTTGAACTCCTTTTGAAAATAATGGGTGAAGGCCATGTATTTTGAAATGTACATACATATTTTGATTTTAATTTAATAAAAAAAAGAAACTTTTAATGTTTTGCACGTAGTCGACAGATCATTCGACACGCCTATTAATGCATTTACAAATTTTATAATTTTAAATGACTAAAAACTGTATTATTCTCTTTCTAAATAAAGCATGCCTGTTCCGCATATGGAGATCAACGGTGATCTCTACTAACACCAAATTGCGGCTGTTCAACTCCAATGTTAAGGCAGTTCTTTTGTACGGTTGCGAAACATGGAAAGTCACCCAATTCATCACAGGGCGCCTACAAGTCTTCATCAACAGATGCCTTCGTCGTATCCTAAAAATCCGCTGGCAAAATTGCCGGCCAAGAAAGGATAGACGACCAAATCAGGCGAAGGAAATGGAATTGGGTAGGCTACACCTTGAGACGCGAAAACGAAAATCTAGCCAAACAGGCCCTTGACTGGAATCCGCCAGGTTCCCGTCGAGTAGGAAGATCTAGAACAACGTGGAGGAGAACCCTACTAGAAGAAGCCGCAACAACTGGGAGATCCTGGTCGAAGTTAAGAGCTGTCGCGCAAAGCAGAGTCCGCTGGAGGGCAACTGTTTCCGCCCTATGTCCCATGAGGGACTAAAGGAGTTTAAAGAAGAAGAAGATTTTGTGGTCAAATTTTGACCACAGGGCGTTACTAGTTCTAATAAATATGCATCAGTGTTGCGTATTTGGTTGCAATAATATTACGGATTCATTTTATTTCCTAAAGACCAAAAAGTACGGGAGTTATGGGATATAGCTTAACGGTACAAAACATTCAAGACTTTGTCCAGATCACCTTAGATCTGAAGAAAAAACAAAAAAGTACACAAAAATGTCAAGTTAGTAACTAAGAACTGGAAATCTGACATTTTTCGGAAATTTTGTATGTGCCCTCTGCGAACGAGCCGGCCCAAAATCAACGTAGAAGGAGTCGGCAAACGTTGGCAAAAACCAGTTGAAAAAGTAGTTCTTGGCGTACAAACTGAAGAAAAGTCTTCTTGCCCCAATTTGACATTATAATTTTTTCAAATTGTAACAATGAAAAATCAAAATTTAAACTTGGCTTTTTAGGAGCTTGATTCTGAAATAAACGACCCTTCCTTCCTTTCTGAACCCCATTGGACATCATCACACCACCTTCTGACGAAATACATTGGACATCATCACACCACATACGACGAAAACCAAATTCGCGACGTTAAAATAGCATTGGAGAAGGCTATTGACAGGCGTGCAAAGATCTAAATTTTAACAACACTTTCACAGAACCTCAGTATTCGCGCTGTAGCGCGTATTTGCAATGTGTCTCGCAGGATGGCATCTTAGGCAAAAAAACTGGGGGAAACTGAGGGAAAAAGTGCTACACCGCACATGAAACGTGGTCGCAAGTTATCTTCGGAAGTGGTCGAAGCTATTCAAGAGTTTTACACATCTGAAGACCCGAGCCGTACTATGCCTGGATCGGGTGATTCGGTTTCGATAAAAACCGATACTGGGAGAGAATACCGACAGAAACACCTCTTGCTACACAACCTGGACAAACTTCATTCAATGTTCCTGGAGAAACATCCCGAGATGAAAGTCAGCCCTTCGAAGTTTGTAAAGCTCCGACCGAAACAAAATAGCCGTGTTTTTGAAGTAAAAATTCTTTGGGTACGTTTGCGGAAAAAATTTACATTAGAGTGAATCAATTTCATTCGTGTAACGCGTAACGCTCTCACACATGAAAAATCGTCAAATTTTTCATATAACGATGGGAAATGGGGCGGACGGGCCACAAGAGGCGAAGAAACTCGGGGCTGCGTGTGCAACAGCTAAAATACACTCTGCTTTAGTGTATAGATTTTCTGGCATGTTAGCTACGCTGTCGCCCAGATTTTGTTTTATCTTATTATACGAACTAGTAACGCCCTGTGGTCAAAATTTGACCACAAAATCTTCTTCTTCTTTAAACTCCTTTAGTCCCTCATGGGACATAGGGCGGAAACAGTTGCCCTCCAGCGGACTCTGCTTTGCGCGACAGCTCTTAACTTCGACCAGGATCTCCCAGTTGTTGCGGCTTCTTCTAGTAGGGTTCTCCTCCACGTTGTTCTAGATCTTCCTACTCGACGGGAACCTGGCGGATTCCAGTCAAGGGCCTGTTTGGCTAGATTTTCGTTTTCGCGTCTCAAGGTGTAGCCTACCCAATTCCATTTCCTTCGCCTGATTTGGTCGTCTATCCTTTCTTGGCCGGCACGGCGCCATAGATCTTCGTTTGAAATTCTATTTTGCCAGCGGATTTTTAGGATACGACGAAGGCATCTGTTGATGAAGACTTGTAGGCGCCCTGTGATGAATTGGGTGACTTTCCATGTTTCGCAACCGTACAAAAGAACTGCCTTAACATTGGAGTTGAACAGCCGCAATTTGGTGTTAGTAGAGATCACCGTTGATCTCCATATGCGGAACAGGCATGCTTTATTTAGAAAGAGAATAATACAGTTTTTAGTCATTTAAAATTATAAAATTTGTAAATGCATTAATAGGCGTGTCGAATGATCTGTCGACTACGTGCAAAACATTAAAAGTTTCTTTTTTTTATTAAATTAAAATCAAAATATGTATGTACATTTCAAAATACATGGCCTTCACCCATTATTTTCAAAAGGAGTTCAAACTCAAGTGGATGTACATATGTTTCCAAATATGTTTGTTTGAACTCTTCAATTGTTGCCCGAGTTTCCTTAAACCAGCCTAATAGCCTTTAAACCAACCTATTGTGTTTCTCTTTTTCTTGTATTTTCTGTTCTTCCCATAAGTGTCCTTTGACGGGGCATTTTATTCAACTAACATATTTGATGTACTGAATTTGTTAAAAAATTATCAATGGGCAAATAATCATGAAAAACACAATTCATGTATTTCAAAATTCACTACATTCATTCGTTATGTTAAAAACAAATACAAACAAATTACATGCCTTTCGTTGAAACACTGCAGAATGCTGTTAGAGTTCTCAGCAATAATGCAAATGAACTTCAACAAAAAGGTATACGAAAAAACACAATCACTTTCAGCAAAATTATTGAAAAAAGTCACTTTACTGATAACACATTCAATTAACTTGTATTCACAAACAGAATGTCTCCTACTCATGCACTTGTCGCTTTTCCACATTGCTGACGTAATTAACATGTCACTTCTATCTAATTTTTACCCGTTTTAAACACAACATTATGTATAAACATGAAACTTATATTCTGCACACCTTTACGACTCCGTCTTCCATATAAAACCAATTTGAGCAAGATCTGTTTAGAGAAAGTTGGTTAATAAATCTGTACAAAAATAGTGCTTGCGTATTAATATATAATAAATTTTATATGCGCCTGTTTATATGCTAACGTAATTTCTACCTTATTGTTATTTATATTGGGAAATGCAATACTCATTTCCGAGCGACAGAAATGAGATAAATGACTAATTCTTGTTTTGTGCACACCTTTACGACTAAGACTTCCATATAAAACCAGTTTGAGCAAAATCGGTTTAGTAGAAGTCGAATAAAGTGCTGTACAAAAAAAGTGCTTGCGTATTAATATATAGATATAAGATTCTATCATTGAGTAACCGAAAAATCACAATAATCAAGAACTGTCTGACAGAGAAGACAAATGTCACTTCATGTTTACGTTATAATACATTGGCACCCCTAGCGGGAGAAATTTCCAGTAAGGTTCCCTATTGAGTGCCACTAGTTTTTTAAACGGATTATGAAAGATTATTAAATAAACTTCATTTTATTTTTTGTCTGACATTTTCCGAGGGGCAGAACGTAGGTTTTTCCATTTCGCAACTTATTTTTGCAATTCATATTTTTTTAGCGCAAAGTAATCTATCTTTAAGTTTAACATTTCCTTTGTAAATCAAGACTGATTCCAAGTAATTCGATTGATTGGAACCGGAGTTATATATGAATTTTTCAAAAAGAAAAAAAGTTCAATTGTTAAAACTTTTGAAACAAAAAATTTGAAACTTTGCAGTTATTTTTTATTCATCCAAGGCTACTAATACCACATATTTACAATAAATTTTATAAACATTGCAATTTTGGTGGCCCAGTTGAGGAATATTGACTTTGTAGCTACCGATTTGTCTTAAGGTAATGTATTGAAAAATAAAAAATAAATTTTAGGAATTGTAAGAAATTTTAGAATTTGTATTTGCAACAGCGAAGATATTGCTAATTTATCCAATACCGAATGCATCCCAAAATTTATTAACAAGCCAGAGAGCCGCCAGCAACGTGATGAGTAGAACACTTCTATACAGTCGAAGACGTCTCGCCAGGTATAATACTCCTCAATAATTTCAACGGAAGTCTTGAAGTAGAAAGAACATCTCAACGGAACCTACTTGATAAAATTTCACAACGTAACCCTAAACATTGAAGGAAGAACATTCGAATCAAGAGAAGTTTCAAGCCATGAAGCACTACCAGCAATCCTACAACCTACACCGAAGGAATACCGCAAGATGTTATCCCTTCCAATGATGGACGAGCTGAATATTAACAACACTAGAACTATAGAATTGCTACAGATGGAAACAACCATACATCAGTTTGTGACGTACAGCCTCATTGGTACAATAACAATAGTATCCAACGTCATCACTATTATAAAGCGATTTAACAAAGGGCGATCCAACATGAAAATGATTATCCAGGGCCGGACCAACATCAACCCCAAGAGGCTACCTCAGCATATTATACAGAAGCAAGCAGTACAGCCTCCAGCATCCCTAGGATCAAATTCAACGACATCCCATATTTATAGTACTTCGATTGGGATAATCGTTTCTTAGGAGGAAGCAGTTAATGGCGTCAACAATAAATTCATATTTCTCAATAACTTTGGCGGAAATGTTAAATCCGCATTTCCAGCAATTCAATAATTGAACCAGAGTCTGAGGTGCAATAATCAACAAATCGACAATATGATATTTAGGCCATAGGTAAACGTAAGTTTAGCTTTTAAGAAAATTCAATTTTGTATTTAGTCTTAATTTGGAAATAAAGAAAAGCAGTTCGATAAGAAGTTTAATTTTTATTTATATTTTTTTTTTTTTTTCATTTTTAACTAAAGTAAATTAACTTGTATTATGTATTATGAATCATACACCATGTATCATGTATTATGTATTACGTATTATGTATTATGTTTACGTATTATGTATTGTGTGATGAGATTTTCTGGGGTTGGTTGCTAGAGTTTTTTTTCTCAGAGTGATGGGCTAAGGTCCAACGATAGCTTGGCGGCGGGCAATGCCTCTGTTACTGAACGTGTTTATAGCTACTTGACTCATGCGCCCTGAGGGGAGACTCACCCAATTAGATGAGTGGTAGACTACGCGCCAACTGAGTTGATGCCGAGAAAGTCGCGTTTTCCATGCGCAGTAGAATCCCCGCATGCCGTTCCCGTCCCTTTGCTCTAGTCGCAACAAATTTCGAAGGGGAAATTTGAAAATACATAAGCGCATTTCTTATCGATATGTGCGCAATTTTTATTTGTGTGCAGCTTTAATTTCCCCAGCTGCGCGCTCCGGCATCAACTCAGTTGGCGCGACCCATAATGCAGTATATTGGTAGGTTTCTCCCGAGTCTCTTCACTCCACGACCTCCCGACGAGCAAGCCCTACTCTTGAGGCCCGGGGTTCGCCCGGTGTTGAGGTTGCGTTGAGTTTTATTCCAAATTTTTGGAAAGTGGATCCGAGGTTGGCCTCTTCGGGCGGTCATCAGTACAAATATTTTTTAATATATTTTTGTTTTCTTCAGTTTTAAGTACAATATCTGTAAAAATCTAAGTATCTCAAGTGCATAATGTACCTAATCCTACTGCAATCATAGAGATTATATTAGGAATCGGCTCTTTTCACATTGTAACAATATTGTTAGATTTTTACTCGAAAGCTCAAGGGTAATCGAGCAAATTATAAAATTGTAAGTATAGGCGACACAATTGAAACCTCTTGGCAATTGCTTTTCTTTCGGGGACATTTCTAGAGAAAGCGATATTGTAATAAGGAATACGGAAGCATTTTAGTTTCGGATAACTTTAGAATGAAATCCAAGAAAGATTTTGAACACTTTTTATTATGAATATCGAGAGCTGTGAAGAATGAACGAAAGTCGAACAGATCCGCACTTCTTGAACATATATCCTGAAGTATCAACTTAAGCCAAAGAACTGTTCATAAAAGTTTAGTTAATAGGTTGAAATGAAAATCTGTTGCCACAGCAAACTAACAACTTGTGCCGTGATCACTTCAATGTAGGTAGATTTTAAAGTTCAGTTTAAAACACCAACCTTTCAATGAACACAAGTTTATTGTAATAGGAAACCACTTCAGTTATAAAGTTTAATATATTTAACATTCTCTGTAAGTCAACTTTCAAGTTATTAAATAAAAACATTTGTAAGGTTTAGTTCACGTAACAAATTAATAGTTCAAGATAGGTTTTAATTCACTTATTTAATTTAATTCATTGATTCACTTAAGGCTAATATTAATAGTTCATTCTTGAATAAATTTTTTGATTATTGCTGGAACTACTCTTGATACTTATCGAACTGCTGGTGCTGGATGTTGCATCTAATTGCGACGATATGGGTCCGGATTAGGGCTGAAATTAAGTGTTTGCTTTTAAATAAAGAAATTTATGCTAGATGCTGTCTCGGTACGACTAGCTAAGGGGGGTTGAAGTCTCAATGCGTCGTTCAACTTGGATTTGGGAATTTTTGGGTTAATTCGCCTTGACTGGGAATGCCGTCTCGTTACGACTAGCTTTAAAGAATTGAAGTTTCAATACATCATTCAATTTGGGTTGATTGGGTGAGATCGCTATATGTTTGGTTCCTTCAAACCTGGTACGTCTTGAAAGATCAAAGTGATCTGAAATTTACGATCAACTGGCTGTGATATTTATTGTGTTCCTGATAATAGCATTTTTTGGAAAGGCAATTGGAATCGACTTCATTTGTTGAGTGTGTGCCCCTTCTAGTTATGTATATCGCTGTCTTATTCTGGTAAATAGCAACTGGTCGGGATGTCTATCTTGTTTTGACATTTGTCAACATATGGACGCAAATAGCTACGTTGGTTTTTAATATGATATATTTTTATTTTCTTTTTTAGGAGGTTGGAGGGAAATATATATATATTTTATGGTGAAGTGATTTTTAAGTAATTTTGGTGTTGCCAGACAAGTATGTTGTGTAATTTATCTAACCTTTGATTGCTTCGTTTTTATTTACAGGATTTTCAGTTTGTGACTACGGGTGCTGCTTATTTGGGACTTTATTTGCCGGTTTTATTTGCTGGATCTATCCTTGATGTTTAGGTACGTAATTTTATAATTTGAATTTATTCTTTGTGGTTGTTTAGTATTTATTTCCAGGGTGCCATCGGAACACAACTAAAAATGTAGGTTAAGTAGAAAGCATCAAACACAGAATGGAAAAAGGAGGGTGTCGGCTTGACTTCTGGGTAGGATTTAAAAATCTCACCTGAGATTGAGAGGGCAGGGGTTGAGCCAAATCTAACGACATCTTACCAAGGGGGAGGTGGTCAAAAAATCGTCTCACGAAATTAATGGACGACCTCAAACTAGTCAGATTGCATTGTCACGAGAACTACGCATTATGTTCGCAATTTGTGGACAAAATTCGTTGTTGTAAGATTTAACCTAAACAAACTTACAAACATTGGAAGTTAAATATGTACGTATAATATGATAATAATAATGCGTATAAAAACAATTTGCGCTATTATTCATCTGTTCCACTGGACCAATTTTATTCAAAACGTAGGCCCCTGTGCTGAAAGTCGAGTCGTATGACAGTCACACGTATATGTCGTCGTCTCGTTTTTTAGTTGGTGTGCTGAGAATCGGGTGACGGGACAAGTCGTTTGAGTTGAAGAAATTGTCGTTTCAGTGAAATTACGACTTTCAGCACAGGGGTCAGAGTGTTTGTGCTAAGTTTTTGTGTTTCGTGAGGAATAAACATTTTAAGTTTGTTTCGCGAAAATTTTAATAAATCATAAACAATTTGAGATTAAAGATGTTAAATTCTATTGAGTTGTGGTTAGTAGTTCGGAAAATGAAGATAGCAAACGCGAATTAAAAATTTTATGTTATTATTTCTTCCCAAACATTAGTGTAATTTGTCAGCATATCTCTGCCTTTTAGGAACACTCCAAAATAACAAATATGTATTTTCTTTCAAATTTTCCTACTCTGTCACTAACGCAAACAGCCCAACCAAAAGTGACAACAAAACTACAATAAAAACGACTGTCAGCACACCCAATAAGCTGTCGTTTATGTCAGCATATTTTACACGACAAAAATCGACTATCAACACACCGCTGTATTAACGTCACTTTTTATGACAGAAAATACGACTTTTAGCACAGGGACCGCAGTCTCATACAATTCCTACATTTTCTGTTAAGTATAACATTTAAAACCGGAGCCTAAATTTATTTTCAACAAAAAACTATTGCTCCTAGTCTAAGCCTGAGGGACATCCTATCTTTATTGCACCACTCCCCAAAAAATATTACAACGCCAAGTAATTTTTATCTTATTATGTGAGAAGCAAATTGTATCGTACGTAATGCGAAATCCGTCAATATTGTTAAATATTGCTCTATCCATCGATAATTTTAAATTACATATATTCGAGAGTGAGGGCTTTATCCTTTAACCATTGATGAGAAAATTAGAAAACAAAAGTATAGTGATAATTTAACTTAAGATTCAAAGCAGTGGATAATTGGTAATTTTTCGTCTGATTTACTGTTCTACAAATTATAAATTATTTGCTCATAAATAATTCGCAGTAGTTATCATATAAGTCTGTACAATAATGTCCTTGTACGTGATGATACACCAGAATAATGATACAATCTTAAAATTGATTTAGAAATCCTATCAACGTATTTATAAAAACAAATATAAAGACAACACGAGGTTATTAATTAATTTCATTTTTCTTTTAAGGAAAAAGCATTTTAAGAATTTATTAATATCCGCACTAATTTTTCAATTCAAAAATTCTTATTTTCCAAAAAGACCACATTTACATTGTAATATTTCTAATAATAAAATTGCTTTGAAAATAATCAAAGTACGTCAAAAACAGAAACTGGAAAAACGTGGAAATTTAAAAAAAAATTAGTTCAAATATTTTTTTCTTCTGTTCAGGAAAAAACTATATGAAAACTAATGAATAATACAATTATTTAAAAACAAAAATATGTTAAACCTGTATTAAAATTTATAAAGACAAATTTACTTTCTTTCAATGTAACATTATAACAATAATTCTTCATTATTTAAATATATCATAATCAGACTGGTTTAATAAACATGCTGATTGTTTTGTATGTATTTAAGATTCATTTGTATTAAGAAATTTAATATATTGGTTGCAACAGTAGTAGTTTAAAAAAATTAAAATTATAAAAAAAGAAATAAACAAAGAAAATTTGTCTTTTAAACTAAAAATTATTTTTATGTGTATCACACCATACTAAGCCTTAAATGTATAATTTATGTAAGTAGTAGTAAGTATGAATTAGTTTTTTTAGGATTTTTTATCTCCGTATTTTTCTTGCTCGCTGCAAATTTATAACAATAACAAAACGATAAAAAAAAATAAATTTAAAAATTATATCAAGACACTATCTAACTAAAAATAATCCAATTCGAACTCGAACTAACAGTTCTTTCTTGTTTTAATTATTCATTTTTCCACATATTTTTCTAAATTCAGTTTGTGTCTCCTTGTTTATTATTTTTCATTTTATAATTTATAATGATATGAATCAACAAAAACATATTTTTCTTCTTAAGCTATATACAAATCTGGTCAAGAAGCTTTAGGCTTAGATTCTACTAATTTTTTACATTTTTCCTTTTATCTTAACTTTTATACATTATAATTATTCTTTTAAACTTGTTTGCTAAATTTTTAACTACAACTGTTGACTTTTAATTAATTGTTTTCGGACATTTTCATAACTCATTGCATTCACACTCACACCCTCCAATGAGGACAATTAAATGGCACGCAAATTTTATCATCTTTACATTTATATAAATCTTTAAGTCTTAAAAAATTGAAATATAATTAATCACTTAGCGTTACTATTAGATAATGATGACGAAGATGATGTAGGTGACGATGTTTCTGTGGAAATTTCTACAGTTGTTACATTACTTCCAGGCCCCGCACCGCTACCAGCGGTACCGCAAGTGCTAATGCTGTTTACGCCCATAACGCTAGAGCCTATTGAGACAGCTGAAGTGGAGTAATCTAATTTATAGATGGCCCCTCTAGTCACATCCTCCATTGATGCTTCCTGGCAATCACGACCGGTATGTGATTGCGAACCGCAATTGAAACAAGACATTGCTTTATTACCTACCGTTAATGTTGTGTATGGTGAAGCTGCCAAAAGGGCATTTGGAGTTTGTGGCGTTTGCAACATCTGCGTTGGTGGTGGCGGCGGCTGTGGTTGCGGCTGCTGTGGCTGAGGCGGTGGCACTGTAGTTTGCACTGTTGACGGGGAAGAACGAACAACGGTAGCTGGTGGCGCTGCACTCGGAGGCAAAAAAGTTAAACCCGCTGCTACCTGTGGTGGATACGGATATAAAATATCACCATTTGGTTGAAGCTGAAAACCTGGATGTCTAAATGTTCCAGGTGGAGGAGCTATTGTTGGATTATGCGATAAGATTGGCGGTCTCGTTGTATTGGCCAAATGTTGGGCATGATACGGATATGTAGCGCTAAACTGTTGCTGATGCTGCTGTAGGATTACAGGATTTGTCGTTATAACACTACTAACACCACCTCCAGATATAGTTGAAGGCGATGTAATTAAAACCGTACTTGTGACCAAATTATTGTTACTAGAACTACCATTACCAGATGAACTTAAACTATTATTATTATTATTGGTTACAGGCGACGGCATCATGCCAGGTGTTGTCAATATTATTTCATTTCCAACAAATTGTTGCTGACTATTTGTTGAAGGAGCATATATAAGAGTTGCTGTTCCACTACCTCCACTTCCTCCACCGACATTTCCTAACAGATTTCCGATTCCTCCTAGCAACTTATCGGGTCTGCCATTTATACGCGTCATATTCATCTGTTTACTAAAATTATTTTGATCATTTATCCTAACACTACTATTACTGCTATTTCCTACTATACTCGGAGTATCGGGCGGCGTTATTTCTCCAACAGAGCCTATTGAACTGCCCGAGTCGCTTCCTCCACTTTTATGCCTATTACTAATTATGTTATTTTCTACTGGATTGTGAACATCAACAAGACTCATATTTTGCAATGTAAAGGTAAGACCCGTATTAACACCATAATTCGCTGGCGGTTGCATTGGTGATGGTCCTCCTCCCAAATTTGATGCAATTACTTGAAGATGCTGATTATGATGCTGTTGCTGATTGTGATGCTGTAAATGGGCTGCGGATTTTGATTGCCGAGGAATTGTATGATTACCAGACCGCGTATAACCATTCCGACATAACGCTTGCAACTGTGTCATGGTACCATCAACATTCACAACAACCTTAAAGAAAAGAAATAAAAAATATTTCACTTCTAATCGTAATCAACATGTAAATTTTTGGCATAACAATTAAAAAAAAATGTTAATAAAAAATAAAAGCTGTAAAAATGGATTTCCTTATAAACATCAGATCACAATATATACAAAAACTTTTCTTAGCAGGATCGAAAAAATTCCAAATAAGCCAATTAATTGAGATTATTTAGTTCAAAAAAATCCTTATACCCAGCATTATAATGTATTTTGTACGCAATTTCATTTGCCACATTTTCTTGTTCTAACGCTTTCGTGTAAAGTTGATATTTATGGGTTTATTACACCTTAAACGTTAATAAGGAATGGTTATTTACAAATATCTCGTCAACTATTCATTTGCGACGGAAATTTATACCGACAAATATGCTTGTTATAAAGTTCTGTAATTATTTTGCTTTAAACATTTTTTTGTAGCATTTATACTTTAGCCGCTATTCAGCGCCAAACGCTTCATATAATTGAGAAATTTCTTTGGCGCACAAACTTTTTTCTATAGGCCACCCGAAACGAATAATGTGGGAAATGAAATTACGCACAAAAAACGTGATAACCAGTTTTGCAATAAAACGTGCAATTAAAAAGATATTGGCAAAAAACTACTTTTGAATTCACGTTTTTCGACACTTAAAGCACTATAACTCGTGCAATATTAGCCCTACGTAAATAATAATTATCACAAAAATTATAGACAATTGTGTGTTCTTTAAGTCTTAGGAAGAATTTTTTTATGGCGGGCTAACCGTTTACGAAATATAGTACAAATTATTCGCATTACGAAGGCCGTTTTTTTTCGACCTATTTACTGGACTACATTGAATAGCGTAATTTAACCTTCCGAAAAGTTATCACCCTGCGGGGGCTGAAACCCCTTATCATAAAATAGTGTTTTCATAGTTTGTAGATTTTGTGATTATCTACAAAAAAGGATATTATTATACAAATTCCTGGATGTGTTTGGAGAAAAAAATTGAGTGATTACAGAGTGCTCTACCCCCACTATCCACTGAGATACAGGGTGTTTACGAAAACAATGTATTTATTTTAAATTTACATACTTTAATTTGAATAATATTTACTTTAATTTAAAATTTACTTTAATCTGAATAACCAATTACATTCGATTACCTATAGTTATAGCAACCAAACAATAATAATAACGCCTTCTGAAACTACCACTATTCAAGGATTTTGAAAGCAAACTATATTTAAAAAATGCGGTGCGAGGTCCCTTAATCCCTTGTCTATCAGAATTATTAGACAGTATTTGTGGGAGAATTTGAACGCATCCTGCAGATGTTAAACGAACTGACAAAATGCAAGAAGGCTGCCTTAAAAACAGTGTAGTCTGCATACCAACACTAAAATAAATATCTAATTTTATGTAATGACAGTTGTTTTTCTTGCTATATGTCTTTATCGAAATGCGGACATTGCACTCGATAAAAGGTTAAAAATAGCTTTTTGAAATTACAATTAGTTTTGACATTAGACATCTATATAAATTTAAACGACATTGCGTTATTGCGACATTGTATTTAGGGCCTGTGCGAATACTGACTAAATCTTTCCACGAAATACTAAATCGTTCCACAAAATTTCTAATGTTCAATTTAGTTTGGTAGGGGTGTCATCATCATTGTGCTCCTTTAATCCCTCATGGGACATAGGGCGGAAACAGTTGCCCTCATGCGGACTCTGTTTTGCGCGATAGCTCTCAGCTCCGACCAGGATCTCCCAGTTGTTGCGGCTTCTGCTAGTAGAGTTCTCGGTAGGGGTGTGCGAATTCTCAATTGACTAAATTTGATTTTGACAGAATGAGATTTGAGCTTCGTTTCTCAGTTTTAATTTAATTATACATATTTTTTTTTAATTTAGTAGCTTATATTTTTTATTTACGTAAGATAAGGAATTCTACATATAAACATAAAATACCATCAAAACACAATTTAGTCAGTAGCTGTCAACTTAAGCTACCTCGTGAAAAGACTAAATCGCACTGCAATACCGACCTTTCCAATAATTTAGTTTCGCCGCAATTTAGTCAATATTCGCACAGGCCCTTAGTATGAAAAGGCTTCAAAATACCAAAAATAAAATAAATGGCATTGCCAACGCAAATTTTTGATTTTTGCCAACAGCGGATTTTGAATATACACTCCACCTTTGAAGGATAATACCTAATAGCCTGCATCGCTATAGCTTACCAAAATTCCACATAAAGTGCAAGCTACTTTTTTTGCCGTTCTGTCCAAATGTCATAATATTATATTATTATTATACAAAATGCATTCGCTTATACAGATTTAACAAAATAGATCAAGACAAATAGTAGAGACTCTGTATTATTAACAAATGCACCGCCAAGATTTTAAAAACAAAGAATATGACCACACTCGGATCTATGAAAGAGATAGTTCGAATGCCTTCACCGTAAGTACTATATATTGATAGTTGAAGAATGCATACTAGTTAGCTATCTGTCCTGCCTATAGAACTATGAGCGTATACTCTACAGCCTACAAGAATTATAAGGGGAAATCGTAACGGTTTAGCAGCTAGGGCGTTTTGAAGTTTTTTTTTGGTAAAGGTGACCTACTTTCATGAATGAGGTAGCAATGTCCGCAGAATACATCTATCTAAAACTGCAAAGTTCCACCCTACCAACTTATTTATTTATTTATTAATAAGCCAAAACAAGCGTCAGCTCAACATATTTTCCAAGAAAGGACATTCACAAATACACATGGCAATCTCCCAGCGAAAGGTACTGCAATCAAATAGACCATATACTTATAGACAGAAGGGCAGCTTCCAGTATCCTTCAAGTAAGATCCTACAGAGGTGCGAATTGTGAATCGGACCACTTCCTAGTTAAAGCTAGATTCAGATGTCGGCTGTCCACTCAAGAACAAAGAAGCAACAAAGTAAAGAAATTCGACGTTGACCGCCTCCAGGAACAGACCGTTTTGGAGAGATACCAGGCAACGTTAGCAGAGAGGATAGGTCCAAGCCTAAACATAAATAATGAAGACACAATTGAGGGAAAATGGACAAGACTGAGGACGATACTGACAAATGTCACCAAGGAAACTGTAGGCTACAAACGCATTGCCAGAGCCAATGATTGGTACGACGAGGAATGTAAAACAGCTATAGAGGCCAGAAATAGAAATAGGAAAATTTACATAGAGAGACCGACGAGGAGCAAGAAACTGAAATATGAGGAAACAAGAAGAACCGCAAAAAACATCTGCAGGAAGAAGAAAAGGCAATTCCTCAACAATTACATCCTGAGAGCAGAGGAAAACTTTGCCCGAAACAAAATCAGGGAAGCATATAAGGAAGTAAACTTCTTCAAGAAAGGCTTCAAACCCTCCTCCGGTATATGTAGAACGAAAGAAGGCACTATAGTTACAGGCAGCGAAGATGTAAAGAAAAGATGGAAGGAATTTTTCAGCGAGCTGCTGAACGCAAACGAGAGCATCCGACATGTACCAGAACCCCGTCCACAACATAACGATGACACCAGAGAAACAAACGAACCCACTCTGGAGGAAGTACAAAGTGCCATACGACTCTTAAGAAATAACAAATCTCCAGGAATTGATAACATCCCAGCAGAGCTGATCAAGCAAGGAGGCGAACCGCTTTCAGCAGCTATACATGAATTACTATGCTGCATATGGAGGAACGAAAAAATGCCTGAAGATTGGGAGCAAAGCATTATCTGCCCAATACACAAGAAAGGAGATAGATTCAACTGTGCAAATTACAGAGGCATATCGCTTTTAAGCACAGTGTATAAAATAATGACCAATATAATTAAGGCCAGACTGGAACCTTATGCAGAAGCCGTAATAAGTGAATACCAAACTGGATTCAGAAGAAATAGGTCAACGATGGATCAACTTTTTTCAATAAGGCAAATCCTCCGAAAATGCTGGGAATACAACATCGACGTGTATCAACTTTTCATCGACTTTAAACAAGCATACGACAGCATCGACAGGGAAAAAATGTATGCGACAATGCTGGACCTAAACATACCCCTAAAGATAGTGAAACTGACTAAAATGACAATGGAAAATACAAGGTGTGCAGTCAGAATACAAGGAGAATTGACGGAGTCCTTCCCAGTCAAGCAAGGCTTAAAGCAGGGCGATGGGCTGGCACCCATGCTATTTAATCTCTGCCTTGAAGGAGTAATTCGCAAAGTAAACATTGATGCGAACGCAACCCTGCTTAACAAATCAAAACAGTTGGCAGGATATGCCGACGACATAAACTGCCTTGCCAGATCACTGTTATACCTTAGAGAAGTATTCACAGAATTAGAAGATGGAGCTAAACATATAGGGCTGCAAATAAATGCAGAGAAGAGCAAGATTCTAATTCAGTCAAGGGTGGAAAGAAGAAGAAGAAGCCACAACACCACCTGGGGGGAATATAACTTCGAACGGGTAAGCCAATTTAACTACCTGGGGTCCACAGTCAGTGAAGATAACGATGAAACGATAGACGTACAAAGAAGAATAAACGCCGCAAACAGAACATACTTCTCACTACTGCCAGTAATGAAATCCAGAGACATCCACAGAAAAACAAAAATAAGAGTCTACAAAACCATCATACGTACAGTAGCTACGTATGGTTGTGAAGCATGGAGTATCTCCCAAAAATCCGCCGACAAGTTGGATATATTTGAGAGGAAGGTTCTCCGAAGGATATACGGCCCAATTAATGAAGACAATGCATGGAGAATACGCTACAATCACGAATTGTACGACTTATACAAAGAATGCAAACTTTCGACCCATGCCAAGCTACTCCGTTTACGTTGGGCCGGCCATGTCCAAAGAATGGATGACTCAAGGATACCAAAAAAATCCCTATATCTACTACCAGATGGCAAAAGACCAGTTGGCAAACCACGGTCAAGATGGGAAGATAATGTTAAGACCGATGCAGCGAAACTGCTCAACACGAGAAACTGGAGGCAAGCTGCGGAGCAGAGAGACGTCTGGAGGAAGAAGCTGAAGGAGGCCAAGGCTCGAATTGGGCCGTAGAGCCATCGAAGAAGAAGAAGCCAAAACAAGGCACACTTAAACTAATTTACATCATTGCCCTTATCATAGTATATAAATATAACTTAAGCTATATTGATTAGTACAGGACTAGGATGACAATTACCGAGTTTCCATGGGAGTCGAGTTGAGTTGAGGTTGAGTTGAAATGACACTTCAACTCTATGCGTTTCCATGGATGACTTTTCTGCCTGTATACAGACAGCGGAATGTGTACTTGTATTAAGCAAGCAGCTGTTTTTAAATTTGACATAATATTTTTTCCATCTATTAATTTTATAATAGATTTTTCTTTAAAAACATTTATTAAATATAAAGTTTCTTCAGACGTCCAAGCCAGGCGCGACATTTTGACTTTTTTAACTTTTGACAATCCCGTTTGTAGTTGTGTGCGTGAACTCTGTTCAATCTACCTATTTTCGTTGAGTTGAGCAGAGTTGAAAATCTTTAACGGAAACTCTTGACTGCGACTGTTTCCATGGAGTTCAACTCTGGTTGAACTCTCATGGAAACTCAGTATATAAGGATATCGATTTTCTTTTAAAGGATTGTTTACTTATGGAGGGGGAAGCAGGATTTGAAGGTATTGAAGACCGCACAACATCTGTTAACAGGTTCGTTCTTAGCATACTCGGTGCAATGTGAATATTCCTTAAGCAATTTAATGTGTCTCGTCTGTCGAACATCGTCATTGAACTTAATTCTATCAGATAGAAACTGCACTTTGAGGTTGCTGTTTAAAACGTCCAAGGTAAGGCATGAGATAAGCAACTTTCTCCTGCATGACAGTGATAAGAAATGTAATGGTTTAAGTCTGTTCGTGTAGGGTGGTAGGCTAAAATAATCGCGCGGATCGTAGAGATAACGTAGCGCGCAAAGAAGAATTTTTGTACTGATTCATTCCTGTTGCTACTTACATGGGATCCCATATCGGGCAAGCGTATTCCAGGATTGGGCGGACAAGGTACAGAAAAGAGTTTTAGTAGCCCAAACATTGCCAAATTCTTTAGCTCTTCTCTTATTTTATCGTAATGCAAATTAAAATTTAACTTGTTGTCTAGAACAACACCTAAATCCCTAATTTGATCGACATGGTCAAAAACCTTGTCGTTCAGATAATACTGCCGGAGCTGTATTTTTTTTCGTGTGACATATAGCGATGCTGAGATGCAGTTTATTCGTTGTGCAGAGCATTCAGTTTTGACTGAAAGAACGATGCATCACTTTGGGACCTTATGATGCTGTAAATTTTTAAATCGTCTGCGTAAAAGAGATGTGGAATATCCTTCAGTTTGTCGGATAAATCAGAGATAAATATATTGAACAAGAGTGGGCCTAGATGACTGCCCTGGGGTACACCGGAAGTCACGTCAATTTCTTTTGTTAGAAATCCTTGAAATCTAACCACCTGAGTTCTTCCGTTAAGATAAGATCTTATTCATTTCAGTGCAGTACCGGATATTCCAAATTTTGAAAGTTTTGTTATTAAAATATGGTGGTCAACACGATCAAAGATTTGCTAAAGTCCGTATAGACTGAGTCGATTTGATGACCATTCTCCTCCATACCAAATAACAGTTCAGAGTTGAGGATCATAAGGTATGAGGTGGTTGAACGCCCTTTTCTAAATCCCTGCTGTTGCTCATTAAAAAGTGGGTCACTGACGGGAGCTATCTTGTTAAAAACAAGTTTTTCAAAAAGTTTTGGGATTGAAGAGAGAATGGCAATCCCCCTATAGTTGTTCACCAAGTGCTTATCACCTTATCCATAGCGATGGAAACACTCCTATTGACAATGATTTATGTATTAAATATTATCTGAAGAGGGAGTAACATTTGTTTTGAGCAGTAATTCAAGAAACTAGGGGGAAGAGTGTCAGGACCATGACTTTTATTGTTATCGAGACTATTTAAACCAATCATTATGTCTTGAGTCGTCAAAGACAAATTGCTTACTAGTGTTGGCATTGCTGTACCTGTAAAGTCAGAATGAGCTGTACTATTCAGGCAAAAAACTTCACTAAACCTATCAGCAAACATGTTACAACAGTTGTCATAGTTGACGGATAACGTGAAGTTTTTCGTTTTATATAACGAAGTCAAAGAATTTCTTGGGGTCGTTTATAATATTTTCTCCGATAGTATTTAAGTAATTTTTTTTTATGTGGCAGTGCTAAGCTCAGGAGTCACCCTTTGTACTACTAGTCCGTCATGTCATTTGTCACGTCATGGTGCAATGTCTAGCAGTAAGCTTAGTACGGTGGAGGTATGAGGGCGGGGGGGGGGGGGGTATAGGTTAAGGGTTAAAAGGTACGGGGGGTATTGAAGAAGGTGGTGATGGCGGTGTCGTCATCAATTAACTTGAGTGCCCTTTTTTGCACCTTATCTAACCAGGTGGTTATTGGGGCGCCGCCCCAAACGAGGGAGTTATATTCGAGAAGAGGCCGAATGTAGGATTTATAGATAACACGGGCCGATGGCTGGAGGAGGAACTTGCACCTCTTAAGAAATCCCAAGCACTGAGATGCTTGTTTGGCGATTTGGAATATGTGTTCATTCCATCGTAAGTCTTTGGCTAATGTCACGCCTAAGATGTGTAGGGATGGGTCGGCCATTAGTTGAACTTCACCCACTTTCAAAGGTGGAGAGGTGTTGAACTTCTTTTTGGAGATAAGACAGTACTTGGTTTTGTCGGAGTTGAATTCAACACGATTCTTCTCTCCCCACTTTAGAATCAGTTTAATGTCGTTATTAATCGACCTGGACATTAGTTCGCGATCATCAAGACAGGATCTGGCCGGAGTCTGCCTTGTAACGAAGCTGTACGAGTACCGTAGAGTACCGTCGTCAGCGAAGCTGAGAAGTGGGTTGGAGGGGATTGAAAGAAGGTCATTTATAAATATGAGAAATAGAGCCGATGATAAAATTGACCCCTGGGGGACCCCCGCAGAGATCGGGTGGGATGCGGATTTGACGCCATCCAATACTACATACTTTGATTGAACGGCCAAAAAGGAAACTCTCAATCCACTTCTGTAGAAGTGAGTCAACTCCAATAGCTTTGAGTTTAGCTAACAAAGCTGAGTGCCAAACTCTATCGAAAGCCTTAGAAATATCTAGAACTACCAAACTAGACTCACCGGATCCATGCAGACTACGGCTGAGGTGTTCTGTAAGACAGACTAAAAGATCGCCAGTGGATCTTTTTTGTCGGAAGCCATACTGTCTGTCGTTTATGAGTTGGTTGGATTCTAGATATCCCATAAGCTTTTTGTTGATTATCGTCTCCATGGTTTTGGAGAGAATAGAAGTAATTGCTATTGGGCGGTAATTGGAGGGATTGCTGGAATCACCTTTTTTCGGTATAGGCTGAACATGGGCAAGTTTCCAAGAGTCGGGATAAACTCCGGAGAAATATGACAGGGAAAATAATTTGCGCAGAGGTTTAGCCAAAGGCGAGGCGCATTGTTTTAAGACGATAGGAGGTATATTATCGGGTCCAGTGGATTTGTTGGCATCGAGCTCTTTGAGGCACCTGTACACCTCTCGAGTCGAGTGTTATAGGCTTCACGTGACCTAAGTGAGAATTCAGAGGCTAACCTAGCGTATTCTAATTTGACTTCCGCTTTTACGTGTATGTTTTTTTCTAATCATGTTATATAACTTATTTCTCTGATTACGCAGAGATCGCATATTTGAATCAAGCCAAGGTTCCGATAATTTATTCCTTTTCCTAATTTTGGGGACATATTTGTCAATGATTTTGAAGATAATAGTGTAGTAGGACGACACTACTTCGTCAAGATCATTGCTTGAAAGCCTATGCTCCCAGTCGACAAGGGACAATTCGAAACGAATGCTATTGAAATTTGCGTTCTTCAAGTCATGTACTATTGAGTTGTTGTATGACGTAACATTGTCAGAAATGATGGTGCTGAGTTCAAGCACCCAAGCGGAGTGGTGAGTATAATTGGTGAATAGGTTTTCCTCATCGGAGCGGGTAGGATAATTACCCCCTCATAGGAATTAATGAAAATCAGATCCAACCATTTACCAGAAAAGTACGCTTGCCCGATAATTTGACATAAGTCATTGCCATAAAAATTGTCGATAAGCTTTAGAAGGTTACTTTCCTCGCCAGGGATAAAAAACAAATTGGGACGGTTAAAATCACACAAAACAAATATGTCGTCTTCACTGCAGAGTGAGTCGTTAACTTCATCTAAAATATGAAGTAAATCATCATACTTAGATTCGTCAGAAAGGGGGGTATACAGAAGTGCCGATGAGTATGTTTTTCTTGCCCAATTTAATTCGAACAAAAACGTGCTCCAAAAATTGTACGTGATTGGTTTTTTTGGTTCACAATTTAAGGAGTCCTTGACGGCTAGTACTCCACCTCCTCTTCAAAGACCGGTGGAGTTGTAGTCTCTATCGCATCTGTAAACTGTCCAGATGAAGTCTAATATCTCCTCATTTAGGAATGTGTCATTTAACCACGTTTCAGTAATCACGAGCACATTGAAGAGGCAAGATTTTGAGTTGATGTAGAGATCCTTTACTTTACCTCTCATACCGCTGCAACTGTGGTAAAAAATTCTTATGCCGTTAGGTTGGTTAGGTTTAGGGTGGGGGGTCAAGGTCTTGTTAGTCATTGGGGGAGTGACTAATTAGGGGCCATAGTATCGGTTCATTTCGTTACAGCTTTTTTGCAGGGAAGATGGGTCCGTTGGTTGCGTTGGGTTCACTACAGTAGGCTGATGCTGCGACTTGTTTAACAGAGGCGAATGGTTTGTGGGAATCTCCTTAACATTAGCATATGAACGACCGCCGACAACGATGTGGCTACGAGAAAAGTTAGAGTACGATGTAAATGGATTACAGCTATGTTTAGGTTTATGAGTAGAGGATGAAATGGGTAAAGCATTGGGTGGATTAGTGGAGCTTAAAAATAAGTTAGAACTAATCCTAATTTTACTGAGTTTCGGTTTAGTGGAGCGGCGACGATGTGGCTGCAAGAAAAGTTAGAGTACGATGTAAATGGATTAGTTATTTTTAGGTTTATGAGTAGATGATGAAATGGGTAAAGCATTGGGTGGATTAGTGGAGCTTACAAATAAGTTAGAACTAATCCTAATTTTACTGAGTTTTGGTTTAGTAGAGCTTTCGATTAAATTAACCTTAGTTTTAGTTCGGTTAGTTTTCTTTTCACTTATTATTTGTTATGAAATTAGTACGCCTACTTAACCTATTGTTCCAGTGACAGAGAGTGAGATTGTCCAACCTGAAGACATCAGTTTTCGAATTGAAGAAAAGTCATTCGCATCTGGATGGCATTAGCAGCCTAAAGTTCTTCAGTTTCTCCATCTTTTTGTTTTTTAATATGACAGGCTCACAATTGGGCAGATTTATGCCGAATTCGGTCCTGAAGAGATCATATACCCAAAATGGATCGGCTCGTGAAGGAGCATCTTTGAGTAAATATACTGATACGTCAGTTCCGGATAGCGTAGTGGTAGATGTCTATCATCCTTCTTTTAGCGTCTCGAGGAAATTCGTCTTACTAGCTTTGTTCAAACCTATACCGACCCCCTTTTTTTCAGTCTATTCTCCCATTCATTTCAAGACCACACGGTTTCAAATTTTTGGGTGGTTTGTTGAGGCAAGTGCAGTGGTGGTAAATGGCGAGATGGGCTCGATGAAACCGATATAGTTTGAACATGGAGATTTTCGTAAGATTAGGATAACCAAAAGGGAAGCGGTCCCCGTAGTTGTTGTTGATTATAATGTTATCTCTGGTATAGGAAGTTGCAATATTGTTTAACAGGTGATCTTCGAGTTCCTCGGAGAGCGGGATTGTAGGATTATTCATTTCAGCATTCGGGATTTTTCACTTTCGTATTTATCGCAGTGTCATTGTGTTTAGAGAGATTTCTTTCACAAGTAACTTTCATTAGTTCCTTCAGATTTGATAATCCAGCTCCAAGATCATAAAACTGCAATTTTAGGTCAGTTTAGCTTCTAGATACAAATCGGTTAACACGAAATCCTGACGACATGCCAAGGTGTTCGAGATATCCGAATTTCGTATTAACCGTTGGCTTTGAACTATGTATACAATAATATAAGTGAAATTGCAGTATATACATATAGATAATAATACAAGCAACGTAAATATTGACAGTAATCATTGTATACCTACTTATTTAAAGGAAACATATCACAAGAATGTTTAAATGTTTTTGCGTAGAAATTTTAAAAATTTTACGGGTACTATCTTATTTGTCATGGAAGACACTAATTTTTTTTACATAATAAATTCAGACAATATCGTTTTATTAAGTTCTTTAAATAAAATTACAAAGATATCAAAACTTTTAAATTACTACGATTTAATTTATTTTAGCTTGAGCTGGAGTTATTTTAGGTATCTATAAATTTACTTGTTTATTACCTACTTAGAATCGAGAATCTTTTCTAGCATTGAGTTATTTATTATTTACATACATTAGTTAAAAAATAACGTTCAAAGAACACGAATCTTAATACATAGTATACAAAGAAAAATTTAATACTACTAAAACGCTAAATCATATTCAGATTTGGAGTAAAAATGCGATCGCAAACGTAAAACTAGTTGGGTTGTGAGTTTGACGCTTTCGATCCATACGATCAACTTCCCAGTTTGATGAATGTTGAATATTATGAATGGATATTTTAATAATAAATTAACAATGATAATAATACCAATTTCATTCACCTGGTTCTTCAACTAACAAAAATTCCAGCCCTACAATTATAAGGAGTGTACTAATCAAGAAATAGACTAAGTATTAATTCTAATAGAATTCCATAAATCAAAACAATTATTTTGTGTAATAAGAAAATTAATACTTTAAACTTAACTTAGGTTATTCAAGTAGGAACATAATATTCACGATAATTTCATTTTTTAATGGGGTAAATTATGGTAGTAAGGACGGTAGTCCTCAGAGAATGTCCTTTTTAAATTGCAGATCTTCAAATTTTCTGACAGTGATCTTTCTTCTACTTTGGTGCAGATTCGTAAGCTGAGAAAACGGTAATGGATCAACCGCTGACCATTTTCTTTGTGGTATTATTTGCCTTTTATCAGAAAACATTAATTTGAAATACAATTTACAACTTGGGTGGAGTGTAGCATAGGAGTCGCATGTCAGTCACTTTGGCGACACCTCTGCCGAGGACGAATGATTTTGAAGAATTGAACTATGTCAAATATCTAAAACAACTGATAGCTGAGGTAGGTTACGTCATAAGGTTTTCGTGTTTTTCTAGCTGATCTACAGACTTCGACATATTCTAGAGGAACATGGATATTTCTATTCTTAAGTACTTGATAGTTTGATACAATCAATTTTCTTCTGAGTATGGCCCACTGCTCAGTGATTATGTTGTGGTTCATAGCCATGGAGTGCTGTTCCTATTCCGATAGGTGCACCTATCACTGTAAAAAAAATACTGTAAGTGGTTCTCTGTTGAGTCATCCTGTAACAAACTTTTTTTTCATTTGAATCGATCCATATGCTTGCAAAATCTGCAGAATTTAGTCCTCCCTCAATATCACTCCATAAATAATAGTATCCATTCTGTTCTTTATTATAAAATGTCAAATTATGTACCAATAGTAATTGTAGTCTCAGCTAGGCCAAGAAAAACTAACCAACTCAGCACATTTAAGCGCTGAGATTAGGCTCTCAACTTAACATGCAAACATAAAAGTAATAAATTAAAAACATCCAAATTAACATGTAACCCACGCAAGCAACAGGAAAGACTTAGAAAGACTCCTTTTAAGGACATCTTTACGAATGCTCACGTTAAAGACATTAATATTATTTTTAACATTAATGACATGCGAAGAGTAGTGAGGAGACTAAATCTAGGACGCATATTCGAATAATAGTCTGATCCTCGATACTCTTTATGCGGTTGGACTGAAAGTCAGAAGGTGAGAAGGATTGATGAAAGAATGACGCAAACAAGTTGCAAATCGCAGGCAACTCACAGCTAGACCAGTTCGTGTGCTGCATAGTATTTCACAGAGTTGACAAATTTGAAGAAGTTTCTAGGATTAGTAAACACTTTATCACTCATACTGCTAAGATATTCACGATACAGAGGCTATGTTCCAAAATATAGACCAGTATACTGGGAAGTGAAAATGACGTCATTGGTTGGTGCTATATTTTAGTTGTGTGAACCGGTGTGACGTACTGGTAGTCACAAAAATATAAGATATTGAAGACTGAAAGAGTTTCGAGTTATAAAACTTTCATGTGACCTGCTGTTGATCACAGCGTAAACGCCTGATTTTACCCTTTCTTGCTGGGCAGTATGCTGGGTGATATTACGGAACACGGCCAGAGTAAAAGAGAGTGAACGACATCGATGAATGAATTGATACTCAGAGAGTCCTTCCTCTTTAAATAGGTTTTCCAGAGCATATTCTTCTGATTTTTCAAATGCTTGAGTTTTTTATTGAACCAAGGTGGAAAAGCACTGGGCAATTTTTGGGGCTCATAAGGTACACAAGAAACGAGGGCATCGTAAAGTACGCCATAAAACGGTGCCACATCGTCATCAAACTCATTTGCGGAAAGTAAGTTGTTGAAATCAACCATAGCAAGTTTAGATGACAGCTTACTAATAAAGTTAGCCTTTTTTAAGTTAAAGGAATAGGTTACTAACTCCAGACAAGGAGTATTCTCTGAATTGAAGCAATAGTTAAGCAAGAGAAGAGGGTGGTAATTGTCAACAGTAGGCAGGACTATTGGACTGGGTTCAACAATCATGTTGACTGAGTCAGTAAAGAATACAAGATCTAACTGCCTCCCTAAAACGTTAAGCACACCGCTCATTTGATTCAAGGCAAGTGAGATGTGATCAACACAAGAGATCATACCATAGATCTTCTTCGTCAAGAGTGCTTATCATACCTGATGGGACATTGGCATAGATTACGGGCAAATTAATGAACGTCTAAAATTATCAATCATTTAGGGACAGATAGAAAAACGTAATTTAAAACAGATATTTGAAAGCGCAAACGGAAACTCAGAATTCAGTACTATTTTCCTCAATATAAGATAAGCCAGGGATTTTAACCTGACAGTAGAACTAATAGAAATGATTTTTGGCACACTAGCATTTTTTGACGAGTACTTTAAGAAAAAAAATTGTTCTGCACGCGAACAGGTAGGGAAAGTGGGGAAAATTCTCGGGAAAACTCGGAAAATTGATATTCCATCAATAACTTGGAAGGGGTTGAAAATTTCGATATACAGTGCCCGAAATTGATTTAAGTTCACCCAACACTTCTGTGTTTCAGAGAATTTTCCTCAGCCCCATTTTGTTGTGGAAACCTGAATTTTAACATAGTTGCCTTTCTAGGGGTTACGAATAAGTGGTAAAAAAATTATTACGCTAGCTCTCTTAATAACGGTAAATTCATACCGGAATTAAAAACATTTCGATTTGAAGCAATTTTATTGCGAAATTGATTTAAGTTCAGTAAAAAATATAAAGAAAAAAGGGTTCTTATTGCTATAAATTAACTTTATTTAATATTTAGTCGTTGCTCCATTGTTTTTTATAACATGGAAAATTCTTCTTCTCATGCTCGCCACTAATGTTCGGAGCATTTCCTCCGGAATTGAATTCCAAGCTTGTTGGATGGCTATTTTAAGTGATTCTACATTTTCAAATTGCCTTCCATGGGCATACACTACACTTGACTACAATGCCCCAAAGGTTTTCTATTGGGTTTAGATCAGGAGAGCGTGCCAGCCAATCCAAAACTGGGATCTGCTGCTCCTCAAACCACTTTAATGCAGCACATCGTTCAAAACGGCAATGTAGTCTGCAGCACACATCCGGGTAGTTATCCAACAAATTGGACTCTTTGTACGAGCAGAAAAAGCGGCCCAAACCATCACTTTGCCTCCTCCAAAATTTCGGCTCCAAGGAACTTCAGGTGTTTTTTTAAGGTCATGTCCATCTGGCCCGTTGAGATTAAATTTTTTTTCATCAGAAAAAATAACACTTCGCCATTCCTTGTCCCATGACATTACATTCTCTGCAAATTTAAGCCTTAGCAATTTATGCTGTGGTGATAGGATAGGAGTCGAAATTTTGGAGGAGGCACAGTGATGGTTTGGGCCGCTTTTTCTGCTCGTACAAAGAGTCCTATTTGTTGGATAAGTAGCCGAATGTGTGCTGCACACTAATTTCACTTTTGGGCAATGTTTTGGTGTCATTTGGAGAGGAAGCGCTTGGCGATAATTGGACCTTTCAATAGTATAGTGCACCTATCCATAAAGAAAGAGCTACTATGAAGTGGTTTGAGGAACAAAAGTATCCCGTTTTGGATTGGCTGGCACACTCTACGGGTTTAAATCAAGTAGAAGATTTATGGAGAATTGTAGTCAGAAAGGTGTATGCTCATGGAAGACAGTTTGAAAATTTAGATTCGCTCAAAACAATCATTTAACATGCTTGGAATTCAATTCCGGAGGAAACGATCCACACATTAGTGGCAAGTATGACAAAAAGAATTTTTCCAGTCATAAAAACAATGGAGGATCGACCAATTACTAAATAAAGTTAATTTATATCAATAAGAACCCTTTTTTCTTTATATTTTTTACTGAACTTAAATCAATTTCCCACTAAAAATGCTTCAAATTGAAATACTTTTACTTCCGGTATGCATTTTACCGTTATTAAGGGGGTAGACTACAGTAAAATTTTCAAAAAATTCATTTCTTTTTTTTTGCTTTAAATTTGAAATCAGCCACCTCGAAAACCACCGAGTGAGAAATTTCATCACAAAATAATCAAGATTTCACGTTTTGGCCAGAAATTTGGGACTCTGTCCCACAGTGCAATGTTCAAACGCGTTTTTCTCGAAACGATGTTTTTCAAAACGGTGTACATGATATCTCAAGATCTAATCAACGAATTGACTTGAAATTTGACACACTTCTTTTATGGATGAGTGCCTCTGGCGTCACGTAGGATTTTGTCAATATCTTGCTTTATTCAATAATTATTAACAATCATAACATGAAATTTGTGCAAATACGTTTTTTCGGCACAAATTTCATGTTATGATTGTTAATAAGAGTCTCAAGCTAGAAGAAAATTATCGATATTACAAAATAGATAATTTTTCTTCACCACACTTCGACTGGGTTTGCAAATTAAAATAATAAAAAAGGGTTATCTGCATTGAACATGGCCATAAAACTACATTCAACAACTAGCCGTTTTAATACATTTAGCTGAAGCAGATACGTTATTTTCGTTTCTAGAGTTTGTGCCTTAATCGCAGTATCTTATGGCCATTTAATCGAATATTATAACTAAATTTAGCTTCGTCACACCACTTCAAAATTATTTTTCTTAAGTATTCTTTCAAATCAGAATTAACTCTAGAACAATTTTTAATTGGTGACCATAAAAGATACTGAAGGCAAGTTGAAAACTAGTTGGGATGTGGGTTCGACCCTTTCGGTCCACACGATCAACTTCCCAGTATGATAGAAGGAAGCTCTTTGAAATAACGATAAGAATGGTAAATCCGCAAGGCTTTTCTAAAGAACTTTTTTTTGTTGAACAGTAGCAAACAAACATGTTCCTGGCACTTCGTTCGCTACATTATAAAGCGAATTCATTTTGAGCGTGTTGACGCACTGATGATAAACTGCAATGGTAAAAACTTCATTTTCAATTCGAACAATTTCAGGAGATAGTACCAAAATTAATCAATGTAACGGATTTGTCAAACTTGTCCGAAAAGACCAAACTGTAATCACTGGAAATCCCGCGATGAACTCAATTCCCAAAACTGTAGGACATGGAAGGCAATCCGCCGTTCAAATAGTTCTGAACTAAAGTTTGAAAATTTCGTCATCCGTACGCACACACACACACATACTTCCTCCCAATTTTTTGGTTAAAATGCTCCTGGGACCTTGAAACATGAAAATACGTTGAAATTTTCGATTTCGGTTTTCGGACCGATTACAATAACTTCCTATACTGGAAAGTTAATAACAGTTTTTCTCTTAAATCGATATGCACTGTCAGATTTATAATGCAAAAGTCTTTGATGGTAAAAGTCTTATCCTTAAAAGAATCAATTAAAGCTGGCAGGTATTTGATATTTGATTTTTCACAGGTTTCAATTTTTGTTTGTTTATCTTTAAAAGAGAAAGTCTGGATATGTATAACCTTGATTTTTGGCTCAACTTAGAATGCAATTCTTTTTTGTTTTTTTCTTTTAAATATTATTTTGATTCATATAATATCTCAATTTTTTTCTGCTTTTAAGCAATTTTCACAAAAGGACTCCGTACTCTGAGTAGGCCCAGTAGCATAATTAAGTAAATCTTCTAATCTCAATTCATTGCTTATTTGTCGTTTGTACGATTTACCGGAAAATAAAACAGGAATATGATTTGAATTGGAAATCATCTATAGAATTGTGCGCAGTTAAGGGAAACTGGTTACCAACATTCTCTCCAAGATGTACAGAGGACACTGCGTTTTTCTTAACCTTCTTTTTTTTCAATACAAACTTGTGGAAAGTGCTTTGAACATATATACGGTTTTTTGGGTTTTGGGACACAAGTTAAACCAATAGCTTGTATCCATCTCTCAAATAAATCTCTTTCTTTAGTAAGAAAATTAATTAAGTACTTACTTTAGAACTTACTCTCTCACATTGAAAAACAAAATGCACTCAATAAATACCTAAGGTCAAAATATAAATCGCAGTTATTAAAAAGTCATTTGAAATCGCTAAGCAACTAGTCACTCCAAAATTCTAAAGAAAAATTTTGATGAAGCAACTGTGAATCGCACAAAAAAGTCCTCTCATTATCCCACTATCCAAGCGCGTTGACGATTTCTTATATGAGTTAAGACTTCTTTATGCGTAACCTTAATTGTTCTATGCTACTATTAAGAACAAGGTTGTTGTTAGCACACCAAGAGTAAAAGGTGTCAAGGTCAACTTGCAAGAGTTTACAATCCTCGATATTCTTAATGTGACGGTACAATTTGATATCAGCAGGAAGAGATTTCTTTTAGAAAGGGAGATATTAAGAGCAACAAGCTCGACGTCAAAGTGGTTAGAGAAACTAGGAAGCGAAATTGGGATACAATTAAGATGGCTTCAACATTTTTTTTTATATGAAAAAACCAAGCTTAGGTGTAACCTTTTATACTACCAGTCCGTCATGTCGTGCAGTTCATGGTGCAATGTCTAGTAGTAAGCTTGGTTTGAAGAATAGAGGAGAATAGGAAAGGTTAGAGCGGGTCCGGAGGGTGTAGAAGAAAATGACGATGAACTTCACGTTTGAACTTTAAGGTGTTGTACGAGTTCGGAAATACTGACTGCGGGAGATTATTCCACAGTCGAGTTGTTCTATTCATAAACGAACTTCTAAACCGTATTGTGCGTGAACGAGGGGGCTGTAGGGTATGAGGGTGAGCCGAGCGGGCAAGTCTTGTGTTGCGGAAAAAGTATTGCCGTGCAGGCAGGAGGTCCTAAATTTCAGTGGAACAGTCGCCATGGTAATAACGATAAAGAATGGAGAGGACTGCTACATTCCTACGGTGGCTTAAGGTGTCTATGGAGGCGCGAAAAGGGCCATCACCAATGAGTTTGAGGGCACGATTTTGCACCTTGTCGAGACAAGCCAAGGTGGTTTTTGGGGCGCCTGCCCAGATATGCGAGTTGTATTCGAGGCGTGGCCGAATGTAGGATTTGTATATTGTAGCCAATGCGGCTGGCTGGAGGAGGAACTTGCATCTCTTGAGAAATCCAAGGCATTGGGAGGCTTGTTTGGCGATTTGGAATATGTGATCATTCCATCCGTTAAAGCTACCCCTAGGATGTTGAGAGTTGAGTCAGCCGTTAGATTCTTTTTATCCACTGAGATAGGAGGAAGGTCGGTACAATTTTTGTTGGAGATCAGGCAGTGCTTCGTTTTTGTGGCATTGAATTCGACGCGGTTCATTTCGCCCCAATGAAGAATCGATTCGATATCCCGGTTGATCGAAGCCGACATCAGTTGACGGTGGTAAAGACAAGATCTGGCACGTGCTTGTCTTATATTGTCGAAGGAGTAAGAGAAATTCAGAGTACCGTCATCAGCGAAGCAGTGAAGTGGGTTGGAGGGGATTGAGAGCAGATCATTAATGAAGATTAGAAAAAGTGCGGGTGAAAGAATTGACCCCTGGGGAACTCCGGCCGAAATGGCGTGGCGGTTGGATTCGACGCCATCCAATACTACCTTGATTGAAGGCCTAAAAGAAAGCTCTTAATCCAGTTCCTTAGAACTAAGTGTATACCAATAGCTTGGAGTTTATTCAACAGAGCTGGGTGCCATACTCTGTCAAAAGCCTTTGATATATCTAGAGCAACCAGGCTAGACTCACCAAAGCTGTGAATGCTTTGGTTGATACGCTCAGTTAAACACACAAGCAGATCGCCAGTAGACCGTTTAGATCTGAAGGCGTATTGCCTGTCATATATAATTTGGTTGGATTCTAGATATTTCATCAGCTTTTTATTGATTATTGTCTCCATGATTTTGGGGAGAACAGAAGTAATTGCTATTGGGCGGTAGTTTAAGGGATCGCTGACTTCACCTTTTTTTGGGATTGGCTGAACATGAGCTAGTTTCCAAGAGTCGGGATACACTCCGGAGAAGTAAGACAGGGCAAAATGTTTGCGCAGAGGTATAGCCAAAGGTGAGGCACATTTTTTAAGTACCATAGGGGGGATTTTGTCGGGACCAGTGGATTTATTGGCGTCGCCTCACGAGTCCTGAAGTGAGCTCCGTCCATAGAGTGGGTGGTATTCTCGAGAGTGGGGGGTGACATAGCAGCATCGGGTAAAGAAGAATTTGCGGCGAACAGAGAAGCTAATAGGTCGCCCTTGGGTTTGCTTTCTGTTATCACTTCCTTGTTGTGAATAAAAGGAGGTGTTGAGGAGGAAGTAAAATTCATCTTGATGGCGGGTACCAAGGACCAGAAGTTTTTGCTGCCTGTAGTGGAGTTAAGAATCTTACTTCTCAATCTATCATCAAATAATGATTTGACTTTCCTGATGATGGAGTTACAGGAGTTTCTCAGTTTGATGCACTCATGACGAAGTGGCTCATTAGGCGAACGTCTGTATACTCTATAGGCGGCTTCTTTAGCTTTGATTGCGTTCATACATTCCCCATCGAACCATTTGTTCGGCCTAGGCTTCACAGATTTGGTAGAGTGAGGGATGAACAAGCGCATACCCGCTCGAATAATTTTGGTGACACAGAGGGCCGCATAGTTCACATTGGCATTACGGAAACATCCCAATCCAGTCGGTGGCCTGGAAGAAGCGAATAAGACCCAACCAGTTGGCTTTCCCATAGTGCCACACAGTTCTTTTAGGAGCTGTGGTGGTTGTGGTCGAGGATGGATATGGGAAATAAGCACTAATTAGTTTGTGGTCCGAGTTGCCAAGGGGTGAGCTAACCTTGATGGAGTACCGCGTCGGATGGGAAGTAAGAAACCGGTCAAGGAGATGGGCTCCTTGACCTGGGATATCAGGGACTCTCGTGGGACATTTAACAATTTGGTGCAAGTTGTTGAGGCTCGCAAAGAGCTCAGCGTCTTTGCCAGGAACACTGGTGCCATTTGAGTAATTTAGCCAATGTACATGCAACAAGTACGCCACAACCACGAGCTTCCGAGTCAGTGTGACGGTCCCTCCGAAAGACTTGGTAGGAGGAATAGAAAAGTTCAACATTGAGAATGCCCACATGGAGCCAGGTTTGAGTGAATGCTATGACATCGAGACCACTAGCAATCGATGCCTGAAGGATGTCTTTAGTTTTGACCTGGGCCCCCTTACATTCTGGTAGTAGAGCGAAAGCGAAAACTTGAAGCGTTTACGTGATGAGCTCGATTACGGGTACGAGGAACGAAATGCTTGGTAAGGGCCCCAGCAGGGCAGGATCTCGGCAGTAACAGGCGGTGCAGACAAAACAAAAGAAGCAACTGGCTTGGAAGCCTTGCTAACTCTTCTGCAATGAGCCGTTCCGGGGTCTATAGATTTATTCCTCAAATATCCACGGATAGACCCCGTCTTAGTTTCCGGAAAAAATCTCGAGATGAAGATATTACGAGGCCTCGGTACCTTAACCAGAGTGATGCAAGGCTCAGGGGGAACTATCACTTCGGTAACCGTTGGACCATCAACTATCAGAGGCGGAGGGGTTGCTACCAAGTCCGGCATGGAGGTCGGCTTAGTCACTTCTGGAAATTCTGCTACATCTATGGCATCATTACCGAAAATGGCGGGGCAGAAGACGTCAGTTCCAGAATAAATAAAGCACGAGGCGCATATGCACGCCTGTTCCGCATATCGTCGTTGTCAAATGAATATCTGCTATGTGCACTTTTTGGCAATTTCGACATTTCGACCATTATGACTAGTTTACTATCAAACTATCGTATAAAGAGACTTCTATGTCAATCTAAGCATTTTACGGTGAACAGCGGTCGGTAAAAAATATGCTATGTGCATCAGCCAGATATAAAATTTTACTTTCGTTCAATATCTCAAAATTGTACTTTTCGCAAATAGCAGATATTCATTTGACAACGACGATATGGAGATCAACAGAGATCTCAACTAACATCAAATTGCGGCTGTTGAACTCCAACGTTAAGGCAATTCTTTTGTACGGTTGCGAAACATGGAAAGTCACCCAATTCATCACAGGGCGCCTACAAGTCTTCATCAACAGATGCCTGCGTCGTATCCTAAAAATCCGCTGGCAAGACAGAATTTCAAACGAAGAACTTTGACGCCGTGCCGGCCAAGAAAGGATAGACGACCAAACCAGGCGAAGGAAATGGAATTTGGTTGGCCACACCTTGCGACGCGAAAACGAAAATCTAGCCAAACAGATCCTAGACTGTAATCCGCAAGGATCCCGTCGAGTCGGAAGACCTAGAACAACGTGAAGGAGAGCCCTACTAGCAGAAGCCGCAACAACTGGGAGATCCTGGTCGGAGCTGAGAGTTGTCGCGCAAAACAGAGTCCGTTGGAGGGCAACTGTTTCCGCGCTATGTCCCATGAGGGATTAAAGAAGCCTATAGAAAGAAGTATGCAAATATGCAGGTAAAGATATAAACCATCGACTTCAAAGATGGCTGGTAAGTTAGAAGAGTATAATATTAAACTTGATTTTATCAAAGGAAAAGAGAACAGAATTTCAGACTTTCTCAGTAGACTAAATGTAGAAACGAACGAAATTAACGGACTGAAACTTTGAACGAATATATAGATATGCCCATACTCCAAAGAGAGGGCGGCGAATTTCAAAATATCGATGAAAATGGAGAAATGCCTGTATAAGAAAGAAAAATAAACGAAGAAATCTCGAGGGAATATATTAATATGCCCATACTCCAAAGAGAGGACGGCGAATTTCAAAATATCAATGAAAATCGAGAAATAGCTGTATTGGAGAGGCAAATGAATGAAAAAAATTAAATTTCTGAAGAAATTTCAATTAGGTCAATAGACAACAACATTGACGATAATGAAATTGATAATACAATTCATTCCCAAGAAGAAAACCTCAAGGATCATATCCCCATCCCCATTGTCGTTAATACGTTTAAAACACAAATATTATTCATAGAAAAGAAGGATAGAGAAAATGAAAAAAATTTAGAAATAAAAGAATCTATATTGATAAAAACGATTTAGAAAATAATCGCATCGCTAATATTTTAAGAAGACATATCGTCGCTTATCCAGAATAGTGGTACAACTCAAAAATTTCCAATTTCGAGTTTATTTCATGAATGTATAGCTAAATATGCATATTTTTATGTAGCAAAAATCCATATTAATACTTCTAAAAATGACCGCTGGAAACCCGCTGGAATCCAAGATCATAACATGGGCTTGTATGAAACTAAAAACTTTCAAATGGCTCCCCTGTAAAATTCATTGTTTTTGAGTTGTGACACTATTCTGGATAAGCGACGATATGTATAGTATATAAAACTATTATAGGAGTCCACACTATTTTAAGCGATCACGAATATAATAAAGTACAACAGAAATTAATACTTTTGTTCCCAAATCGAAACATTTTTAAATTTTTTAAATGCACCAACTTTGCATTAGATACAGACTAAAAATACAAATAGCGCAAGACAAAATAAAGTAGGACATTCGGGAATTACACCAACCTATGAAGGAATGAAATTAAAAATTTACCACCCTGACCTTAAAACACATATTTGGAAAATAATATAGAGAATTGTATAACGAAGAGCTTTCCCAATGCATATGGATATTTAAATTGAGCTTTTGGAGGAGTTAAATTGGGATTATAAAAAAGTGTTAACTCTATCAGAACTACCCACTTCCCAAACAGGTTTTGGAAATGCAAACCTGGAGATTTATTATTGCCTTTTCAAATATTTTTTTTTTTTTTTTTTTTTTTCAGAAATTGCCTCCATTTTTAGCGGTCGTTGTTCGGGCTGTAAAATGTTTTTAATGATTGTAACAGGTACATATAGATTTTTTCAAACTCCGTGACACAAACAATTTGAACACACTGCGCACCTCGTTGCCAAATTTTATAAACATTGTTCTATCATTTCCCCTCTTTTTAGTTAAAACAAACTAAACTCAACAAAACAATTTGGAAAGGGATGCGCGCATGCCCAATGAATAAGGACAACTTATCTTTATATGTGTTGAGTAGAGCTTTGAAATACATGTAGAACCCCTGCTCAACCAAGCCAGTTTACTAATCATAATAAACATAATTTTACTATAATTGTGCGAAATATTTCTCATCGCCAAATTTAAAATAACTTTAAAAAAATACTGATAAATTTCTTTTGAATTCATGAGCTTTTTCATTTATAAAATGATAGTTTTCCGCAGTCACAAGCAGCACAACCTCCCCAAGCAGAAGCGCGCATGCAACTGGAGGAAAACGTCAACAATCTAGTAATCAAAATGATAAAAAACACAAATTTCGTATTTTTCTAGTAGGAATACAAATTATTATATAGCTACAAATTATTTCTGTGGCAAATGTGTAAAATACAAAAACCTTAAAATAAAAAAATATATAAAAAAGGGCGTTTTTCATTCATAATTTGTAATTTTTTTAAATAATCATTGAAATTCCAGAAAAACACACCTCCCTCTAACAACACGCAGTCATGACTGATTAAATGGCAGCAAGTGATTTGATAGGAGGAGTAAAAAGAAGCTTTGCCGAGCTTTTAAATATTTTTAAGAGCTTTGCTGGGGTACATGCGCGGAATGCCACGAAGTTTGAAAAGGTCTATACTCATAACGGTTTAGCCGCTAGGGCGTTTTGACACTTTTTTGTAACTCTATTAGATATTTTCATGAATAAGGCAGCAGTCTACGCAGAATACTCCCACCTATCTAAAACTGTAAAAGTCAAGAGGTCAACCCACCAACGTCCAGTGTTATGACTCATCAAAATTTTGTTTTTTCACTAAAATTTCAACTTCAACCAACTTTTTCTCCAAAAAATACGTAATTAACCAATATTTTTTGTACAAAATTGGTAAGCTTGGACAATTTCGCATTTGGGGCGCCTGCACAGATATACGAAGTGTATTAAAGGCGGGCCGAATGTAGGGTTTGTAGAATGCAAACAGGGCGGTTGGCTGGAAAGGTAACTTGCTCATCTCTTGATAAAACCAAGGCATAGGGAGGCTTGTTTGGCAATTCGGAATAGGTGATCATTCCATCGCGGATCCCATGTTAAAGTTACCCCCAGGATGTTAAGATTTGATTCAGCCGTTGCACTCTCTTCTCCCACTAAGATAGGAGGAATATGTGAGTTAGCTTTGGTGGAAATGAGGCAGTTCTTCGTTTTGGTCTTTGTCAAAGACGTAAGAGTAACGCAGTCGGCAGTGAAGTGGGTTGGAGGGGATTAATAGCAGATCATTAATCAAGATTAGGAAAAGCACAAGTGGTAGAATAAACCCCTGGAGAACACCGATCGGGGTTGGATTTGATGCCGTCCAATATTACATTGATTGAACGGTCAGAAAGGAAGTTCTTAATCAATGCAATGCACTATAAGCATTGCACAGTGCCGTATTGTCAGGGCCCACAATGTGCACGAATTGTCAACTTTCTTTCGTCACAATTCGGCGACCCCATACAAGGAAGCTTAGGGTGGCGACATCATAATTTGAGCACATGGTTCAACTGCAGATTTGTTTGCCATCGGCGGCCGCAATAGTTGATTTGGTTCCAAAAAGAAACAAACCATGAGAACACAGTAGAAGCTACCTTAAACTCGACGATACCAAATGCATCCTAAAAACCTAGTATGCACTCGGTGATACATATATTGGAACAACTACACGGTCATCAGTGACAAACCCGTCACTTATTATTCCAAAGAGTACTCACCCATGGTATAAAGGTACTCACACAACTGCATCTGATTTCTCATGCATAGAAGTGTATGTTCCGCGGCTTTGCGCAATAATAGTCTATCCTAGAAACATAAAGGAATAAGAATATTACATACATACATACATAAGAATCCTAGAAACATAAAGGAATAAGAAAATTACATACAATTGGCCAGACAATTCTCCAAATCTTAATCCAATTCTACAAATACAAGCAATTGTACGGCTTACTTTGTACGTATTCTGACCCAAATTTTTCAACTAAAGGTTAAAAAACTAGAAATCCTTCGCCTGACTCCGTTTTATAGAGACGCAGCAATCTTAAAACAGCCTAAATTTATATACATACATATATGTACACATAATTTATCTTAAATTAAATTTTCTAATTAAAATTACAATTCTTTTCATAAACATATCGTTTACGTTGAAATAAACTGAAAGTGTTGTTTTTGTGAATAGCTGCATGACGGGGCATTAGTAGTCTAAAGTGTCCCCTAGACTATCAATAATATTGACAATAATATTGAGCAAAATATTGACGGTTTCCTTTTTTGCACCAGACAATCTTTCAATATCTATGGAGCCCCTATATTGATTTTCGCAATATTATTGACGATCTGTGGGTGATATTGAAAAATTGTCCTAAGCGTCAATCTTTTGCTAAATATTATTGACCATATTATTGATAGTCTAGGGCCACTTAAGGGTCCTGTAGACGATCAATAATATTGTCAATACGACTGTCAATAATATTTACGAGGCGTATTGAAAGAACATATTGACCATTTACAAGAGGTTCAAACCCATTGCCAATTAATTGAAGCCTAATAACAAATATTTTGATTGAAGCCCAATGAAGAAAGCCATATTGATGCACGAATTGACGTTTAAGGTTTATTGGTCAATATTTCGTTAATCTCAACTCTGGCAAAATGTGTGAAGCGCAGGAAAAAAATGTCGACGCTAAACGAGAGTGTACGATGATAGCTAGGTTGGCGAGATTATTGAAGCGTATTTTCAGAAGCTTCAATATTATGGTCAATACCTATTAGCAATATTATAGATCGTCTGCGGGCCCTTTAGACAAAATAGATGTGTTTGAATGTAAATAAATTCCAATTCTTCTATTTAAAATATTATTTCACAAATCTTTCTTTTACCAATATGTTTCAGATTTATATTATTTATATTTTAGCTCATGTGACAGTTTGCTAAACACTAATACAATAAATTTAATATACAATGGAAAAGTCCACATTGAATGAGTTCTCTGTTTACCGATGGTTCAAACTGAATTTTGAATCGCGAATGGCACTTTTAGTAAAATACGATTTTTTCAAATGGCTGTATTTATAAAAAATCTTAAAACAGTGACTGTCATATTACAATTACATTAATATAAAATATATAAAAGATCCATTGGTGGTGAACAATAATAGTTTGGAATGCAATGTAAATTAAGAATTTTTGTTAAAGGCAAGTGTAGCTGTGTTATTCAACATGCACGCAGAAGGCAATTTTGAAACTGGAATACTCACTTCATCCAAGTTTTTTAAATTTTGTGGCAGAATCATTTCAGTATTTCCAATCAAACCAATTATCTGTTGATGTTGCTGTTGCTGAATTGGTGGCGGTGTTGTTTCTGCAGAAGGACGGCGACTATTTCTTAAAGTTACACCTCTTTGTGATGGATTTCTTACTTGTTGGTGCTGCGGTAGTTGTGTTTGGATCAAATTGTTTGTAGAACGAGTAGGACTAGAAGTACGACTGTGAGAGGGGGATGACGATTGGCTAAGCAATGGAGACGACGATTGTGGAGGATGTTGCTGTAATGAAAAAGGGGTTATCTTTTACGAAATTTTATATTTCTAAATAATAATAATAAAAATTTCGAAACTGACCTCTAAAGATTGAGGAGGATAGGATTGCAAGTTAGGCCGCAGCGTCCAGGTCAAGGTATTGGGATGCCCCACTGCAAAATCTGATGGAATGGGCATATTCGAGGGAAGCATGTGGTGTATGCCGTCAACTGTAATCTGATGTAAATTTGCATCAGCGGGAATCATCTGTAAATAGTAAATTGGGGTCATAAATTACATTTCACACCATTTTTGTTTCTATCAAATTTATTTAAAAAAAATATAGTAAGGCTCTAAACATTGGTCATCATTCCACACAAATTATTCGGTTGTACAAGTACTGGTACAGAATATTCGCTAAAAACACTAATCTTTACTAGTTACAGGGACGGATTGGCCCCCCCTTGGCCCGAACATTTCGGTAACCACCCAAATTTTATATATCTTAACATATAAAAATTACGTGTCACGGTGTTCTCCGAAAACACCCAACCAATTTAAATGAAAATTTGACAATGATAAAGGTAGGGACACACTGAGCCCACGTACGCAACGTATGCAACGCGTTATTAAATCTAAACGGTTGAATTTGTATGCCTAGAAACACACTTATCATACGCACTGTCACACGCGTCCCACGCAACGTTATATCTGTCGATCCAGATCGGCGTGGGATACGTTGCGTACGTGGGCTCAGTGTGTCCCTACCTTTACACTGTAGGACAAATGACAAAATACTTTTTCTCACATGGAAAAAATTTGATATTCATTGAGATCTGAATTTTTGGAACACGACTGTTTTGGTCGTTTGTAAAGAGGAACTTTCTTTCAAAAGTTATTAACTTTTGAATGTTATGTTAAATGCAAACAATATGAAAACAAATAATTTCGTCTTTGGCAAATATTTTATTTTAATACAACAGAAAATTATACAACAGAACTATATATACTATAAATATAAAACGTTTTTGTTTTGACCATTTTTCTGCCAAAATCAGATCTGCCAAAAAGTGTAATTGTATTGATTGAGTAAAAAAAAGTTCGAACATTCATCGGTTTATAAAGTTTGCTATGGCACATTTAGGTGCCAGATTAATATGAACCCCCTCAAAAAAAGGATATATCGAAGTAGCTATTTAATATCATATTTCCAGAATTTATATTTCTCTTATCAATATAAAAGAATGAACTCAATAATTGTATATTGTACAATAAACTTTATAAAGAATCGGAATATGTAGTTACATTTGGGTTAAAAATCCATACGGCTTAATAGTTTAAAATTAAAATATTTGAGTTACCTTCGTAAAGGCGGGGGCTCGAGTTTTTTTCGACATTGTTGGGCAGGTTTATAATTTCTCCGTCGCCCAAGAACTAACGGATAGGAGAAAGATCACAGAAGCCATGCAAAGATAATGATATTTTTCCTTGTGTGTTCTTATTGTATTGTTCATAATATACATAAATATATTTTTTCTACGCCTCTTGTAGAATACGAGCATTCTGATATAGCTTTTAGACATGGAATTGCGGGCATTCCGCACCCGTGTGGAATATTCATTCCATCACTTGTTATGGAATGACTACTAGGGGCGACATCTGTTGCTCAAAAGCCAAGAATATGATGGTGTTATTCTTTTAATTTATTAATTAATAAATTAAAGGAAAAAAAGAAATATTTCAATAATAAACAATCAAAGATGTTCCGCTAGACCATTTTTGCTTTAAATAAACAATTCAATTATTAAATTACAGAACATAAAAGCATTTTTTGAATTTTTTCGGCGGCATCTATTGTCAAATTATTTAATTAGGAATGGGTTGCGCCTTTATCCGTTCAACTGATATTGGTGCTGTTTACCAGTAAATGCCATTGATTCTTAACTGTCATTTTCTTCAATTGTGATTTTCTATATTAATTAAACATGTCCAGTAATGAGAATTGTATGTTTAAAGATGGTTTGGGAATTTTTTACAAACAATATCATTGATATTTACTTTTTATAATTATTTTGGATAGTTAAAATTGTTACGAATGAGCACTACTAATATGTTATTTAGGCTTAACACTATTCCTACCGGGACCGGTCAAATGACCGTTTTTAAATTTTCAATTGGAATTTTCTACATTCAACGTAAGCGAATCGCCTTTAAACTTTATGACTTTTCCTCATATATATATATGTGAATAAATTGAATAAAAGAAAATATATTTTTATACTGGTAAGCTGGCTATTATTCGCTGGTCTGCATTAAATATTGAAAAATATAAGTTGTGAAAGACCGGTCATTTGACCGGCCGCGGTAGGAATAGGTATATGTGAAGTGTCGGTAGGAATAGTGTTAAAATATCTTGCTGTGCTTTATGCATTTATATTTTTGACAATAGCTTTACATTAGGTAGGTACGTTTTTGTTTACAAAATAATAATAAAATCTATTTTAGAGGCGTAGAAAAAGTATAGTCTGCAACACGTTTTGAATGGCATATTCCGCACTCGTAGACCGCCACCCTCGCCTTCGGCTCGGGTGGCAAACTTCCACTTGTGCGGAATATACATCATTCCAAACTTGTTATAAAATATACTATTATGTTGGTTATATTGAAGTAACATTTATACTCGGAGTCAAAATACAGATATACATGCATATGCATACCTGTATTACAAAAATTAACATAAATTCAATGCACCATTCTGAATCAAACAGCTGTAATAACTGTGTCGTTCAATGTAAAAGTAATGTAACTCCATATTTAAAAAATATTAGAGGTTGATTTGCTTTGGAGTCATATTTTGTCTTATCTTTCGCTATAAAATTAAAGCAACTAAAAAAGTGCACTATAAGCAATAAGTATAGTGCATTTCTGGAGTTGCTGTACTTTTATAGCGAAAGATATAACAAAATGTGACTTCAAAATAAATCAACCTCAACAACAATGCACAGTCAATAAGAATCACTAGTCGTACCCCATCCAAAACAGAAAGTAACCAAAATTCATGCAATGGCTAATGGCAGTTGGAAATGATGGCATCCCGCCAGATTTGTTGAAAGCCAACTCAAGCCTCATAGCAGATGCGCTATAGACAATCCTGGAGGATTGAACGGAAGGTGTCATAGTTAAAATACCAAAAAGGGGTAATTAACAATATGTGACAATTGCAGGCAGAGGCATCTGTCTCGATTTAGATAGGGCACTCCTGCATAGACCATATAACACCTTGAGAATCATAGTGGAGAAGTGAGGTACTTTCGTAGACTATGAAAAAGCGTTCGACTCGGTTAACAGGAGCTTTATATGGGGCTGGACTGCCGGACAAAATAATATATTAGATAAAAGCTCTATACAACAATTCCAAATGCAGAGTTCTCCATAATGGAACTACTCCACTTATAATGGAACTACGCCACTACTCTTTCTTATAGTAATAAACGACATCCTTGTCAGTGCTCTAAATTGGGGAACAGGCGGAATATAATGGGGGTAGCTAAACCGCCTTAAGGCTCGCGCACATTAGGGCGGGCTGCACCGCACCGCATAACAAAAATCCTTCTACATCACTTTCGAACATTTCACATGAACTATCGCACACTACAGGCAGGCTGCACCGGGCCGCATCGCAGCGCACTGGTGAATCGCTTGCTCTAGGCGTATTTTTACGGCGATGTTATGTGTTGTGATGCGGCCCGCCTCAGTGTGCGTTGGAAATCGCAGTTATCGGACATTGTTGCTCGCGATTTTACTTTAATTATTGACTCGATGTTCAACAACAGCAACTCAGGTAATTTGTTATTTTAATGTAAATCGTACTGTGCTTAATTATTTTACTATTTTTTTTTCGCTTTGTAACTATTCACGTCCCTTTTTACATACTCGCATGGTGTTGGTGTTTTTCGTTAAGGAATGGATGAAGAATTACTAATTTCGTTAGTAGAACAGTACAAAGAATTGTACGACCTCCAACACCCCAATTATGATGATGCACAAAGAAGAAATAACATTTGGGAGGAAATAGCGGCCCGCTGCGACTCCTTATGTGCTTTGGCGCAATTTTGCAATGCGATGCGCTGCGGCCTGTCGCGGCTGTAGTATGCGCGAGCCTTTAAGGTTCTCGACTACGCAGATGTTATGTTTGCTGGCACAGCGCTGAATAACCGCGACGTAGAACTGGTAGGTAAATTCTACTACCTCGATAGCACAATTACCGAAAATGGAGATCTTAATTATTTAACACCAAATTGTGGCTGTTCAACTCCAAGCTTAAGGCAGTTCATGTGTATGGTTGCGAATCACGGAATGTCACCAATTCATCACAGCTCAACTAGCAAATCCTGGACGGAGCTGAGAGCTATCTCACAAAACCGAGTCCGCTGGTGGACAGCTGTTTCCGCCCTATGTCTAGTGATGTGGGCCGGGTAAATACCCAGTGTGAAGGTAATTATAAATTGGGTATTTATCCATTGGTCGGTTAAATACCCAAAACGAGGGAAGTTTCAGTATAATACAAATGTATGTATGTATGTGTGCCAGCTGCCAGGAAACATGTGGATTGGCAACACTGCTGGGGTGGTAGCACGTAAGTTGTTTCAATCGACCTCTCCATACAAAAAATTTTGTAACATTTGAATTTTTGGATGAAGAGGTCGATTGAAACAACTTACGTGCTACCGCCCCTGAGCTCTTCCTACCCAGAAGTCAAACTGACACAACTTTCTTTTCTTTTTTGGACGACAAAAGATGTGGTAATGTAGGTCTTATATTTTAATTTTACATTTAACCTACACCCCTACCTAGCTTTTTGCCTTTTTCAATTAAGTTCAATTAATTTTTACTCAGGTTGTCATTGCTCAATTAATATTGTTCAAGATTTTATTTCCTTATCTTTCCACCGAAGTACTAAGTTCCAATTCTACTTTCTGTTAATTTTAATAACTTTCTATTGTTGTGACTCAGAAAAATTAGTTTGTGAACATTTCCCACTTTACTCCGAACGGAATTTTTATAGAATTGTAAAATACCCGGGTATTTATGAACATTGAGTATTTGGCCCCTATTCCCATAGTCACGTCACCCATTGCAAAATGTGACAAACCAATTTTCATATTCTCGTAGTCACCTATTGTAGAAAAAGTGACGGCATTTGTTTATACCTTTTACCACTCAGCGGCCGTCATGGTTGATGGACTTAACTGTTTATAATTAACGAATATTTTTTCCATTTATTTTTACATTCTGCCTTGCTTGGGCTAACTTTTACCTCCTTCTCTATTTCCTTGTTGTTTACGATAAATTGCCTCCTGTTCATTATTTTAATTCTAGCATATAAGAATAATGTTAAATCATCAGAAATATTAAAATAAAACATATTTCTTACCCTTTGTTACTATTTATTTAAAAAAAATCGTAGTGTCACCTACTATTTCCAAGTGAGAAAAAGTGACAATTTTCAGTGACATTTGCTACAAAAAATGACTTCGAGAATATCGCATCTAGTTTTGTGACATTTTATCTCACAAATTTTTTCCTTGTCACTCGACTATGAGAATACCACTTTAAAAGTGACGTGACAAAAAATGTGAGGTGAGAAAAAAAGTGAGGTGACAATGGGAATAGGGGCCTTTACCTTGTACATTTACCCTGATTCATAAATACCTGGGTATTTAACATCACTACCTATGTCCCATGAGGGATTAAAGGAAACCAGGTAAGTAATAGCCTAAAACTAATAAATGGAAATACTTTTTTTAAATTGGAAATAAATGAACTCCACATACATTGGGAATATATAAAGTGATGTAGTTAGGATAGCATAGCCAGAGTAACGCTCTGCGAAGCCACGGAAGAATTCCGTATCCCAAAATAGCTGATACGACTATTTAGGTTGGCCATAATGTTGCCGCTGCAGGCCGTGTTGTAGCTAGTTTCATTGACCGCGCACGCCATTCAACTGCGTTGTCGTCTTGTTTTTTTTTTTTTTTTTTCAAATGTGACAAGTCAAGTGAAGGTATCCGGAACACTATCCAGACCAATTTCCAATTATAAGGCCCGATTCACACTGATAGCTTCAAGCATCAAAAGTTAGGATTACAGGATTTATTTACACTGATGTACAGTGAACGCTTCTAGCTGCAGGCTTCAAATGAAGCTGATGGAAAGTTCCTAATTTTCAAGTTTGCAGTGGACCCACGGGATTCAGAAACAAGGTAATGTAACCGAATAGTTTTTTGAAATTAAAATTTATGAAATTGACCATACGATCATGAACATTTAAAAATATTTTGATACCTCCTATCCTTAATTTGTTTTTCTTCTCGGGAATATTCCCATTTTAATGTCAGAGCAATAACATACATATTATAATTTCTTTGCAGGGATCATAAATAACTGTTATATTTGTATTTGTGACTTAAAAAATCAAATAGTAAATGTCGTCTGATCTGCATAATATTTGTACTGGATACTCAGAATAACGAGTTCTACGCTGTGGTAGGGTTACTTTTAAATTGTATACTTTTATTATAAAACTCAGGTTTAATAGTTAATATAAATTTTAATGTTTTTAAATTAAAAATAACAGTTATAATTTAATTAAAAAAGTTTTAGGTCATTAAAAACACTTATTTTTGTTTTTTATTTGCAAAGTCTTTTAAAACTGTTATGAGAAGAGTTTTATTTTTAAAATCAAAAATAACTGTTAAAAAAGACTTTTATTTGTTTCTGTCTTGCATAAAAATCTTTTTAAGTTTTTTAATTTCCCAGGTTTTCTATAAAATTCTTTGAAGACTTTTTAAAATATAAAAATAAAAGTCTTTTGCTGAAAACAGATAAATGATCCATTCAAAACGCGGGGTGGAGGGGGTGTTCAAAAATAACACCGTTAAAAAAATCAAACCACCGTTTTTGGGGTCGCTGATCACGAAAAATGAGGTCCTGCGGTCCTAAAACATGGGCGTCATCCTTAAATATGTAAAAAAAACACCCCTTTTAGGGTTTTTTCGTGATTATTTCCATAATAATGAAAACTAATGCAAAGAAATACACTTTTTTGAATATTTATTTGCGAAGGTGGTTGATTTGTACTAACTCAAGGCGAACTTAAAATCACCCCTAAATCGGGTACAAATAGAAAAAATTGTAAATTGTTTTTTAAGTTTATGCTTCCAATTCGATTGTGGGCCTACTGTCAGGCAAAAATAAATTATTTTCAACGCTTAAGGGGTTAAAACTACCCCAACAATTATGAAAATCAACTTTATATAAAAAAATGCAATGCAAATTTTGTTTTTTGCTTGAATTTAGGTTCAATAGGTATTATCAGCCAAAAATTTGTTATTTTCAACGGCAAAAATTAGAGTTAAAAATAACTTTTATTATTTTTGATAAAATTTAACTGTTACTGTTGTGTTAAATCATATATATCTCAAAATAATTATTATTTCCTGATGCAGGTGGAGGAAATAGTTGCGAGAAGGCAGGACTAGATCCCGGTCGTAGAGCCCTCAAAGAAGAAAGCGAAGCAGCTAATACTCTCATGCAACACAAAAAAGCATAAAAAAATATAAGGGTTGTTTCCAATTTACCAAGTTTCCGTTCGATTTAAACCAGAGATATACCCGAGTGGAGAGACACGGAGTTAAGAGTTTTCGTTAAATATTTAATGCAACTGCATACAACACAACAATTTAAACTCAACTCAAGTACAATGGAAACTCGCTAGTTGTGCTGTCGTCGAGCTTAAATAGTTGTTGTATTATATGTACATAGTTGCACATAATATTTAACGAAACTGTTAACTCTGTGCGTATCGACATGAGTTCTGTGCTTCTCCACTTCGAGTTTGGGTATGGTAACTACAGCGAGGGCCACATACCACAATCCTCCTTGTCATTCTGAATCGAAGATTCAAGAAGTCTGACGCAAGCACATTAACGTCTCGTCATTTACTGCTACACGAGGCTGCCTTCAGCTTAGAATAATACTACTGCTCCGCGATGTTTGTTTATAAAAGTTTTGGATCGAAAAAAAAGAAAAGATGCACAATATGGTGGTCCTTAAAAAACTTTTTTCTTTATTTTCTTTGGGGCACCCTGTTACTTTGTTCTACTATATAAAAAAGGATTTCTGTAATTTTTTGAGATTTTTAGACTGAGGTTTAGGGGTCGCTACCGCTATGTAGAAATTCAATATTTTAAGAAAGACATCTGGTCCTATTTGGGCCTTCTTCAATGGTTCTTCTTCATTTTTGTTGCTTTCATTTGTTAAAGCATCCAACATTTTCCTTTAGAACAGCTAATTTCAAGCACAAACTGCTTATACTTACCAAAGAAATGATTTGTAGCTTTTGAAGAATTTAAAAGATCATGAAAGTGTCAATAAGAAAATTTTAAAGTGCGCAAAGAAAAAATTTGTCTCCGGCATTTGTATTACTTATCAGAGGAACTATCCGAATAAATGGTTGCAAGGCAACAAAAATGAAGAAAAACCATAGAGGACGGCCCAAATAGATCCAGATGTCATTCCTAAAATATTGAATTTATACTTCGCGGTAGCGACCCCTAAACCTCAGTCTAAAAATCTCAAAAAATTACAGAAATCCTTTTTTATATAGTAGAACAAAGTAACAGGGTGCCCCAAGGAAAATAAAGAAAAAAATTTTTTAAGGACCACCCTAATGCACAATGTACATACAGATGTGTGCATGAAAATAGCAGTGGTGTTCACAGAAAGGAAATGCGTTATTTCTTAAGTAAAAAAAAGCAACAAGTATATTAATCTGTTCAGATAATTTAATTCATTTATACTTTGTACAAAAAAAAGTATTTTCCAACTTCGTTTACCATTTAAAAAAAAAGAAAATATAAGAGTAGTTAATTCCTTCAGAAATTCACTGTGCATTGAAATAGCAGTGTTTTGAAAAAATTATAAAATATGAAAGTTTTTGCTCTGTTATAGATCTTTCTATAAGTCTTTATTAATACTTAGTTGATTGGCCTCTGTTTTTAATAACAGCTTCACATCGGCGAGGCATTGAGTCAACTAAACGCTGACATCTTGATACTGAGATAGATTGCCAGGCTGTTTACACTACTTCCCATAATGCCTGTACGTTAGATGGTTTTGCATGTTCAACGGCTTTTTTAACAGCTCTCCAAAGATTTTCTACTGGGTTTAAGTCTGGGGACTGCGCCGGCCAGACCATAACATCGACGTTATTTTCGCGATACCATGTTTTCGCTATTCGGGATGTGTGCTTGGGATCATTATCGTTCTGATAAGTCCATCTTAGAGGAATATCATCCTCAGCAAAGGGAAGCATAATGTTTTGCAGGATATTTATATACCCTTCAGCATTTAGGATACCTTTTATCCTTCTTCTTCTTTGGGTCTGATATGGACATATCACGTTCACGTTCGAGGTGTGCACACATTGATATCCCGTGTAGGGATAATAAAGTTACTCTTGGTAAAATAAATACCCATGTACGCCGAGAGTATCATAAAAACCCGATTTTTTAGTCTTGATATTACGATCCGTTTATGCCAGCCCATTGTTTGTAAACGATGCCCGATGTTTCACTGATGTTAGTATTACGTTTGCGACATTACTGAGTGAGTTGACTTAGTTGAGTTGATATTTTGCAAATAGTCATAAATGTCGCTCATCAAAATTTGCTCAATGTCATATCTTTAATCTCAGAATATTTTCTATACGTTCTGTTGAAGAGAATAGTACTGAATTCTGAGTTTTAAGATTGCGATCTCATATTTTGTTTTAAATGGAGTTTTTCAATCTGTCCCTAAATAAGTGATCATTTTAGACGTACATTAATTTCATCGGCCCGCGTATCTGTGAGGACAACTGACAACGTTTACACGAAATCCATGCCAATACAACAGCTACTCACCAAAATAATTGGGTTTTACTTCTTAAATCTTGCATTGTTTCGTTAACGGCTTCCATAGATATTATATTTACATACCATGGTACATTATCCCTTTCCGAAGCAACCATCATGTAGTCTTATAACATTTTAGTTTTGTGGCGGTTTTTAGATTTGTTCCTCTCAGGATTTTCCATATGATCTTCCATCGGTATCATAAACATGGAATGAGCTGTTTTTGCTTATGTGAGTAAATTTGCCGCAATTTCTGCTAATGACCTGCTGCGGTAACCATTTTATCTGCACGTACTTTGGCCAATATGAAATTAATTAAGAAAGTCATTCCAATGCTTCCTGGTGGGCCTTAAAAATTCACCCGTATTGATGACGCGTTTATAGACTCCTTTTAGTTCATTGCTTAAGTTTGGTTTATTGTGTTCTATATAGTCTGTTTAAATTATCTTCAGACCCATCGTTAGTCTTATCAAAAAGTAATGTTCACAAAGTTTGTAGATCATACGATTCTCTATAAAAAATATTATTATACATTTTCCCGTAAGAATTACGATTTATGAGATATCACGTTTTTAACAATTTAAAATACTTATATGCACTCATTCGCGACTTGTATAGGTATTCATACGTTCCAATTGGAATCCGTTGCTAATATTTTTAGGGGTCATTCCTGGATGTATTTGGTGGAAAAATGTGTTCTACATAGGGGGCTAAGTAAGTAAGTAAGTAAGCTTCCTGGGGTAGAAAATCGGTAAACTTTATAACCTCTTATTAAGGACCCTAAAAGGAAGCTCTGTGCCAATTTTCAGCCTGAACCCAATCATTTCCGCTACTTTTGCTAACTTACCTGTACTACAATTATTGAAATAACAATATCTGGCAGTGACAAAATTTCATTCGCGTAGATTGTAGAATCAGGGTGGCGATTCCATTCCCTGACTTTCCCCTGACTTATCTAAAGAATTCCCTGACCTAACAAAACAATTGTGATAAAACATAATACTATAATATTATATGTAGATGATCGAACAATTTATAATGGGTATTTATATCTACTCTGAAAGCGAGATATTTAGGAATTAAAATTGAAGGGGTTAGTGAAAAAAGGGTCAAATGACAATTTTTTAGATTATAACTTTTTTGGCAAAATTGGATTCGTCGCCGAATACTCTGTCCTTTACTCTTGTTCTTTTAATATAAGAACGTCTCAAATACGCCCAAATGAATCTCTGATGAAATCTTTAAAGCTAAATTAGGTACTCGAAATTCCAATTTTTGGAGTTGACGATTTACGTATATTATAATATCTTGGTATCAATAGAAATAAAGATTCATTTTTTAAGATAATGAATAGCAAAATGAAGAAGTATGTTATATTTATTTATAATATATCAATTTTGGTTATCTTTTAGTGAACTAAGAGGGAATATAAAAAGAAGTGTAGAACAAGATTTAATGGAATCTATTGGTTTTTTAAAACTTGGAGTTTCTCGTTCATGAGATCCATTTTGTTTTGAAAATCCTTGGCCATTTTTGACTTCTTTGCTTTGATTTCTCTAATTTCAGCTTTTCTTTTCTTCGCTAATACTGATTCTTCGTTTTTCTGCTCCTGCCGACGTTTCTCCATTGCCTCTACGTAATGCCCATGAGCATTTCGAATCGCAAGAATTATGTCTTTACATATCTTGATATTTTTCATACCTTCAAGAATGGTCACAGCGTCGTAAATTGTTCTTGCAGTTATGGTTTCTTCTTTCATGTATTCCACGTTTGCGTTTCCATGGGAAAGGGTGGCAACAATATTCAATACTAATAAAATATTATCAGAAGGCTGTAAGTCTTGAAAAATTTGATGCCAAAAGTGATCAACCCGTTGATCTTTCGTTGAAAATCTCTTAAATGATTCTTGAACTCCAGAGAGTGCACATATACGTTTAAATTCTCTAGCTGCAGCATCAGCATATGAACTGTTGAGTCTTCTTTTTTCAACAAGCAGAGTTAACAGATTTTGTAACCTTTTACTAGCGACAAGCTGATTCAAAGCAATGCTCGGATCAAAACATGTCACAGCTTTTGTTACTTTGTATTTAAGTGGTGATCGTTTCTGCAGTTTAATAATGATCTCATTTAAACATGTTCTGCATTGATTGCGAAAATGAAGAATATCGATGTCTTTCACAGATTTTAACTTTTTCCGAGCGACACACAGTGGTCTGAGAACAATATTAGGCGGCCAAAATTATTTATTTGCGATATCAAAAAAATCGTTAGTTTTTATGTTTTTCTTATTTCTTATACATACTTGAAAAAGACAAGACATCATTTTGTACTTGTGAATATTTTCATTTGCCATGTGATTATATTTTTTATTCGCATAAAATTCGTTATTTTTCGTATATGCTACAGGTGAATTATAAGTGACATTTCGTATTGGTTAACCCGTTTACAGGAAATTAGGAGTTCGAAAATGGCTTAAGATGATCAAAGTTTGTAGCCAATACTTTTTCCTAACATGTTCTCATTGCATTTTTTCACTTCTTCTGATAAGTGTTTTTTAAAGGTAATTTTATTAACAAAACCTCGCCTTTTTTAAGTTATCAGTTGTTATCTAGTTTTTCTACAATTTTTTGAAAGTTTTAGTATACCACTTTAAAAAAAGCTTGACATTTTGCTCCCTTTGAATCGGTCAAAAAATGCATTTTTGTTTTTTGCTTAATCGATAGTAATAACGTTCAAAAATAACTTGTCAAAATTTGAAACCGATACCATCACTGGAATTAAAGTTATAAGCGGTTAAAGAGGCGTGGGTCAAGCTTAGCGCTCAGCTCAGAAAAGTTCAATCGTCGTTTACTCGAAACCTATTTTTTACAATTTTTCTTACCTGACAGCGGGGATTACAAGAGAACGGCTCAAGATAATTCGACCAAATTTTGCACACTTGTTCATTATTATATTGTCTAACGTTGCCTCGACTAATTTTTTAATTTTTTTTGTTGTTTAAAAGTTATAACAAAAAATGTAAAAAAAACACGAAAAAGTGAAATTAAAAAAGTGACTTTTTTCTTTTAAACGTCCGCCATTTTGTTAATTTTTCAAAATTTAAAAAAACTGTTCCAGGCAACGTTGTCCAACAGTATGTACTTTAATAAATTTTTTGAATTTTGGATTTTAGATAAAAATTGCACTCCCAGGAGCCGCCGTGAGGAAGGATGCGCGACCCGAAACACGTGATGTTTGGCTGTTCGGATGGGGGGTAACCGAATGAGAATCCACTTACATATATGTATTGTTAAATAAAAAAAATCAAGAAAATGGACCGTTTTTTCGGTGCGCAAAGGGAACTGCTCCCTTAAAAGCAAAATTAAGAAAAAGGGCCACCTAAAATCTACGTAAATAAACTGATATATAATCATAAAAACAATTATAAGGTTTAAAAACATGTTACATACATTTTTTTTAAATTTAAGTATCAGAATCATAATCAGCAACCTCAAAAACATAAGAAAATATATTTTTGACATGAATGTATTTGTTTTAATTTTGGCCGTGTAAACTCACCGTACAGACCACTGTACGACAGTAGTAGCTATTCCCAGATTAATATTCGCTCATGATAATAAATTACTTGCGTTGTCTATATCTTGAACCGAGTAAGCTTTGGTCAGGACATCAGGTTTAACCAATCTTTCCATCATGTCTTTTGTTATACTACTAATGGTAGAGTACAGGAAAGGGGCAAACGGTGCATCAGACTGAATTTCAGTCATGAATGGCTCAATTTCCTCAGCTAATGATTTAAAAAATGTAAGTTCAACTGGTAAAAGTGGATCCTTAACTGCGCTTACAATAGTCTGAAAACTTTCATTCTTGGGCGACATTTGAGGATTCTTCTTCATTTCTTCAACGTCTTCAACGTACTTCAATATATGTGCCCATAATTATGAAAGTGGTCTAAGTCATATATTTCTTGTTTGAAGATATTTAATGAATTGCATTTGACACACTGAATGAATTCCATATAATGTTGAAATTACAACCACTATCTAATGGTTCATTTTTGACAATTTCGTAAAAATTACATTGAATACATTTAGTTTAAACTAATGTGGTATGAAATAACTGATAAACTCATTTTTTTTAAATTTTGACTTAGACCACTTTCATAATTATGGGCACATATGTTATATATAATACATATATACATATATGGCATCATATTCAATGCACGGTTAGCGACATCACTATTGTTAAGCCAACGCATGGAGCAGAATTTTTTAGGGAAGCTATCCGAGCTAGTACATTCAGAATAAATTTGACGCCTTGTCGATACATTTTTAAAGATATTGTAGAGACTTCTGAGGAATGCGATGATGTTCCAGTCTGTCTTTCCGATTCCATTTTTAAATGCGCAGTGCTTTGTGTGAAGGCCACAACTACCCATTTCAAGAATATTTGGTTCTTCTTCGACTTCTTTTAAATAAATTTTAAGTTCTTTAAGCAACTTAAAATTAACGTTTGGCCCGTCGGTAGATATTTCTAAAATTTTCTTTTTAGTCAACGATGAAGTACCCTCCGAAAGAGCATCGATTAAATGCGAAGCTGTACTCCCTATTGAAATCGTATTAGATATTCTAATACATATCCAATCCAATTTGATTCCGCTCATATCAATGATTCCGATCAGAATATATTGCTGATTGCGGAATTGCCTCCGCTCAATTTCTTAGCTCGACGTCGCTCTTGTACCACACAAAACTGCCTTAGTAAAACCAGCGAGCAGTAATAACTCGCTGGTTGGTAACACTCATTATGTAGCTCTCTTTTCATGTGGGTATGACAAAGATAAAAATACATGTATTGGTAAATTTAAAAACTCCATTGCCGCATCATTGCAGAATTCAGTTACAGACTTCAAATTTAAGTTTGTATGTGAATTCTGCAGTGATAAGATTTTAAATTTACCTTAAATTCGTAGAACAAATGACCCATTGTTCAATATATAATGTATACATATCGACGATGAAGTACTAATACCCCGTTCGTAACCCACAATATATTATAATGTGGGTTACGAGGTATTAGTACTTCACCGTCTATATATTGCCAATTTTTTTTTATTTTCGCGTAAAACTTTAAATTTAATCCTGCGAACATTTTTCGAATTAATTTTGCAATAAACGACCTTTTCCCTGACTTTCACATTTTTTCCTGACTCGTCAGGGAGACTTTTCCAGAAATTTAAAATTCCCTGACATTTCCCTGACTTCCAGAATTTCCAGAAGAATCGCCACCCTCAGAATTATATGCTTTTTGCCAATAAACAAATATTAAGGGATATTACAGTGTATTATATTATATGTGAGTCTCTGTGATTCATTGTAATTTGTTATCCTGTTTAATATGTATTATGTCCCAGTTATCACATGGTTGATTTGCCAATAGCACAGAGATTTAATTTTTAGTCGCTTCATTATGGCTACCACTGCGATCTGTTGCAGGTCTTCGGTCTTCATCTCATAATATAGGTTCTCGGTTTCGCTCTACTATGGGTTCAAGTTTTCGGTTTAATCGGGGGACTGTTTACATATATTCTTATTTTATTAACACCGGAACTTTTCGCTAGCGCCTCATTTCATACCGATATCAAGTGGGTTGTAAAGAAAAAGGTAATCCACCATTTTTAATACGCTTTTATTAGCTTCACTTGTAACTATGTAATAAAATTTTGTAAGTTAAATTTGACCCACTTCCCGGTTTCCGATTGAGCTGAAATTTTGCACACACGTTTAGATACTATTTTGTAAAAAAATCAAGATGACGGGTCCCAGTAGGAATTCTAGGAAGGCCTTACCGATGGAGCACTGAAGTAAGTTCTCATCTGGTAAGGGGTACCCCTTATTTTCTTGGAGCTAGATGAGCCCTTACAAACCCCATTACAAGAGAAGGCAGATGGTAAGGTGTAGTCCAGAATTATACCCAAACAAGTGAGAGTCTGCCCGATGACTCAAGGGAGCTTTCCTGGAGCTTTCATAAATTTTATAGAAAAAAAGAAAACGGGCAATTATATTCGTCGACATAAAATGCGACATTAGCATACTCAATAGCCCGGCTCTCATTCGATACGGAGGACAAGCAGCTTTGGAGAAGTGGAGAATTTAGTTGGGGGACTGCTTAGGTAAAGCCACTCTCGGGCTTGGAAAAAAGGCATTTGTAAAAGAAGAAAAAAATAAAAGCGTTTCGACACCGGATCACATATTCATAGGCGCCCATGAATATCTCGTTTTGCAATGTTCCATTTGCTGCCTTACTATACCCCTTACAGATGAGCAGTTCTATAAGTACTCTAAGGTAAGTACCAAAGTAAGGCCTTACCTCCTATGACATCGTGTGTAAAAGTAAGCACTTCTGTAAAAGGATGTGGTAAGGCCTACCCCTTACCAGTAAGTGCTGATTTCAGTACTTCTGTAAGCTTACCGGTCCTACTGGGGTCTAGGATGGCGGCTGAATTTTGCAATTGTGTTCGCCGACCCCCCGACATGTGTATCAAATGGATGGGTATGCCAAATACAATACTATTAGCTGTGTAGCGTAATTCTAAATTCAAAATGGATATGTGTTAATTAGCTGCACTTATAACTATGCAATAAAATCTTGTAAGTTAAATTTAACCCACTTCCCGGTTTCCGATTGAGCTGAAATTTTGCACACACGTTTAGTTTGGATGACAATGTAATCTGACTATTTTGTAAAAAAATCAAGATGACGGGTCCAGGATGGCGGACATGGTGGTGACAAGAAAATGGTAGAAGCCATATAATAGACTAAAAAGTAGAAAATAAAATATATAGTTTATACGCTTTTAATTTAAAATGAACTAAAAAGTAAAAAATAATTTTTAATGTAAAATTTTTATTGCTCCAACCAGTATATGGGAACAACCTACGTTTCGAAATGTAAAAAAGCGTGGGGCTCCTTACCTATTTCCTTATTTTATTAACATTGGAACTTTTCGTTAGCGCTTTTATAAATAAATAAAGTGATTAGATAAAATAGTGAAGTTAATATAATTAACAACGGATAAATAAATATTGCGGTAAGTACGAAACAAAAATCATTCGAGATTTATTCGATATCGATTCGAAAGAACGAAACAAAAATCATTCGAGATTTATTCGATATCGATTCGAAAAAACGAAACATGTATTCAAATAAATCATTCGAGATTCATTCGATATCGATTCGAAAAAACGAAACATAAATCATTCGAGATTCATTCGATATCGATTCGAAAAAACGAAACATGTATTCAAATAAATCATTCGAGATTCATTCGATATCGATTCGAAAAAACGAAACAAAAATCATTCGAGATTCATTCGATATCGATTCGAAAAAACGAAACATGTATTCAAATAAATCATTCGAGATTCATTCGATATCGATTCGAAAAAACGAAACAAAAATCATTCGAGATTCATTCGATATCGATTCGAAAAAACGAAACATATTCATAAAAATGATTCGAGATACATTCGACATCGATTCGCGAAAACGAAACACACATACATGCACATCCTTCGAGATTCCATCTCAAAAGCGATTCATTCTAGCGTTCCTTTTTTATCATTTTCGATAACGCTTCCAAATCGTTCTCGATTTCGTTATCGAAGAAAGCTTTCGCTTTTTATGAATCGCTCTCGCATCCATATCGATTCGGAATGTTTGCAGGGATATAGTGTATGTATATAAATAGCCTAAAACATCCCCGCAAATCCGATCTTTCTTTCAACACAATTATTTTGAAATCACAGACAGACACTCCACCCTGCAAACAATTTCTCGGCTGCTCGTTTTCTCGAGCTATTTTCGAAAGACAACTTGTCGAGAATTATTCGAGAAACAATCGTTAAAACGATCCCTAAAGCTTTCACGCTCTTTTCATGATTTTGTTTGCTTCTCCCTTCCAGAATTGCTTTGTTTTGCTATCGGGTGAGGAGTATATGAGTGTGTGTGCGTGAAGATGACTTGCCGGCGCAGGCGCGGTGGAAGTTAGCTGGGCGTCCTTTTCAGTAGCTAAATCCTGGTTAAGACGTGCGCGTGCGTTTTTTGAAAGTGAAAATTAGAGAATCATTTTTATGAATATGTTTCGTTTTTTCGAATCGATATCGAATGAATCTCGAATGATTTTTGTTTCGTTTTTTCAAATCGATATCGAATGAATCTCGAATGATTTATGTTTCGTTTTTTCGAATCGATATCGAATGAATCTCGAATGGTTTATTTGAATACATGTTTCGTTTTTTCGAATCGATATCGAATGAATCTCGAATATGTTTCGTTTTTTCGAATCGATATCGAATGAATCTCGAATGATTTATTTGAATACATGTTTCGTTTTTTCGAATCGATATCGAATGAATCTCGAATATGTTGCGTTTTTTCGAATCGATATCGAATAAATCTCGAATGATTTTTGTTTCGTTTTTTCGAATCGATATCGAATAAATCTCGAATGATTTTTGTTTCGTACTTACCGCAATATTTATTTATCCGTTGTTAATTATCTTAACTTCACTATTTTATCTAATCACTTTATTTATTTATAAATAAATAAAGTGATTAGATAAAATAGTGAAGTTAAGATAATTAACAACGGATAAATAAATATTGCGGTAAGTACGAAACAAAAATCATTCGAGATTTATTCGATATCGATTCGAAAAAACGAAACATATTCGAGATTCATTCGATATCGATTCGAAAAAACGAAACATATTCGAGATTCATTCGATATCGATTCGAAAAAACGAAACATGTATTCAAATAAATCATTCGAGATTCATTCGATATCGATTCGAAAAAACGAAACATATTCATAAAAATGATTCGAGATACATTCGACATCGATTCGAGAAAACGAAACACACATACATGCACACCCTTCGAGATTCCATCTCAAAAGCGATTCATTCTAGCGTTCCTTTTTTATCATTTTCGATAATGCTTTCGAATCGTTCTCGATTTCGTTATCGAAGAAAGCTTTCGCTTTTTATGAATCGCTCTCGCATCCATATCGATTCGGAATGTTTGCAGGGCAATTTTACTTATATAGATAGCCGATTCACATTTACAGCTTCAAGCTGCAGGTTTCAAATGAAGCAAAAATAAGTTTAAGCTGGAAGCTTGCATGGTTTATCGGCCCTCAAGCTTCTCCTAATTTTTGCTCCATTTGAGGCCTGCAGGTTGAAGCTGTGAATTTGCAACATTAAACATTAATTCTACAACTCTAATTAGCTTTTTCAAAAAAAAAGCTTATACAGAGGCTCTGTCCGTCTGTGAGCTTCTTTCATCTCTGAAAGTACTGTCGCTACAGACTTGGGCCATATCTCAAATTGTAGCTCTTGGGCAAAAGACCTGGAACTGAGAAAATGGTCTGGAAATTTCAACCGGAAGTATATTTAACAACAAAAAAGAGATTTCTAATAAAGTCCATATATCGGTAGCCTAGAGGTAACGCGCTGGAATCCTATTCCGGGGAACCAAGTTCAATCCTCGGCCGCACAATGGTGAAATACATTTTTTTTTACTTCGGTGTAACATGTTTTGATTATATCACTAAATTATATCATTTAATAATGATACTCAGGAGAACATAAATATTTACTTAATTAAAAGTGAAAAAATATCATTTTCTTGATTTTTTTACGGCTCTTCGGCGGCTTTATAAATCATTAAAAAATTTCGCGGAAATAATATAAAGTATTTATTTGTTTATATGCATATTTTATTTGCTGTTCATTTTATTAGTTTATAGTCATGTAGGTGGTGCTGTAGACCAAAAAAAACTCAATTTTATCGAACTTCGCTGTGGATTTCATCATCATCTGTAGCACTACAGCCTATTATTGGCCTTGGCTTCCTCCAACATTTCTCTCCATGCCGTTCGGTTCCTGGCTAATGCCTTCCAGTTGCGTACGCCTAACTTTACTAAATCTTCCTCAAGGGAGTCCATGTATCGCTTTTTTGGTCGACCTGAATTTCGCTTTCCATCAGGAATTCGATTCAACGCTATTTTTGCGGGGTCGCTATAGTCAAGCCTTTGTACGTGTGCCACCCATCGCAATCTACTTAATTTTATACTTTTGACAATGTCGGGTCCCCGGTACATTTGGTATAATTCGTGATTATATCTCCTTCTCCATTCACCGTTTTCGCAGACACCGCCAAATATTGTACGTAGAATTTTTCTTTCAAAAGTGCCTAGAAGAGTTTCATCAGCCACTTTCAAAGTCCATGCCTCTGATCCAAACATCAGAACGGGCTTGATTAGCGTGGTATATAGTTTACACTTCATTCCTCTAGACAAAATGCGTGATGTAAAATGTTGTCGAAGTCCAAAATAGCTTCTGTTAGCAACGTTTATTCTCCTTCTGATCTCCGTTGTCTCACCACTGTCAGCTTGTAATACGGTTCCAAGATACGTAAATTCTTTAACGGTTTCTATATTATATGCATCTATGGCGATATTTTGTCTTGGAGTTGCGTATCTTTTTGAAGTACAAAGATACTTAGTTTTTGCTTCGTTGATGAGCAATCCCATCTTTTTCGCAGCTGCTTCCAGTTTGATGAAGGTTTCTTTCACACTCGCAAACGACCTACCTATTAGAGCGACATCATCAGCATAAGCCATCGTTTGTGTTGACTTGTTAAAGATGGATCCCGTTGTTTCTACCCCAGCGTCTCTCACCACCTTCTCCAACACTATGTTAAATAGGAGGCATGACAGCGCGTCACCTTGTCTCAGGCCTCTCTGTGATGTGAAACTATCTGAGAGGTCTCGTTCAACTCGTACTCTGCATCGTACTACCTCGATTGTAGCTTTTGTTACTTCGATTAGGTGTTTTGGAAATCGGAAGCACTCCATAGCTTTAAATAACTCCTCACGCTTGACGCTGTCATATGCTTGCTTGAAGTCTATAAACAGTACGTGAATATTGATGTTGAACTCCCATGATTTTTCCAAAATTCTTCTCAGAGTGGAAATATGGTTTGTAGTGGACCTACCTGGTCGAAAGCCACATTGATAACTACTTATTATGCCTTCTGCGATGGGTAGAAGTTTTTTGTATAAAATAGTGGACAGTACTTTATACGCTGAGTTGAGGAGGGTAATACCCCTATAGTTCTCACAAACGAGTTGATCTCCTTTTTTATGCAGGGGGCATATCACAGCTTCCGTCCATTCAAGTGGGATCTTTTTCTGACGCCAGATCGATTCTATAAGTTTATGTAATCCATTCCTTAATTCTTGGCCCCCATATTTCCACATCTCAATTGCTATGCTATCTTTTCCTGGGGCTTTATTGTTTTTGAGATTCGTCATAGCTTCTTGTACGTCGTCCATTGTAGAGACATCACTTTCATTAGCAGCACCAGTATCACTATCATTATTGGTTGGTGCGTTTCTATTTGTTTGATTCACATCACTTTCACTCTTATTTTCGTCGCCTCTATTCAGTAGCTCAATAAAATACTCCCCCCATCTTTCTAAAACCTCTTGTTTTTGGCTCAGGATATTACCGTTTTTGTTCTTACACATCGATACTCTGGGTTTATCGCTGTGGATTTGTCACAAAAAATATCTATGATTTAAACGAAACATTTGGTAGGTTTATGATGTTGTGCCTAGTGGGACGAATAAAAGCTTTGTTTATTGAGACCGAAGAAAAGGCAGAGCAGCTCAAGGCAGCTCACAGTAGAGCACCTGTCAAAAATAAATAAAGCAAGTTGGCACAATTCAGAGCAAGATATCTCATGAAACACTTTTCAGGCAAAAATTCTCAAAGTGCGTTGTCAGAACTTCAACCTGACAGTTTTTAAAGAGAAATTTATTTAAACTTGATAAATACGCTACTAAATTAAAAAATGGAAAAATATTTATCAAATAAGTTGATGGAATTTCTAGATGATTCCTCTAATTCAGATATTCAATTAACGGATGTCGGTATTGTGACAGTTTACAAACAGCTTATTGATTGCCTGGAGCTGCTCTACCAAAAAAGGTAGAGCAGAAAACCGTGCTCTAGCTCAACTTAGAGCAAGCTCATGAAACACAAATCAGAGAAACTTCAGGCAAGTAAGAGCAACCAAATTGCTCATGAAACACCTTTTCGTGAGATATCTCAAGCTAGCTCAACCTGGAGCAGCTCAATAAACAAAGCTATAATAACCAATTTATATTGTATAATTCTTTCAGCAGTATCTACATGAAAGATGCGTTAGTTTTTCAAGTTATTTGTTGGAAAGTTTTCGTGATTCTTCACTATCTCCACTTAATATATTGTCATCCAGTCTGAAGTGTTATTCAACAGAAAGGATACCATGAAAAAGCGTAATTAGTGGCTAGTTACAAGCCTAACTCACACTTTTGACCACCCAAGCTTTCAAGCGGTTTACATGACAAGCGGTCGAGCAGATCAGAATAATCTTTTTGATCGGCTCCAGTCGAGCTGCTTGCGTTTACATTTATTGTGGAAGTCATGGAAACCCAATATAAGACTCTACCCTTTTTATTAAAAAAATATTATGTAATTAAGTTTAATTACCATGGGTGGAAGAAAACTTAATGCCCGTTAACAAAATATTTGGCATAAAATAATTTTCGCTCAAAATGAACAATTTAGTATAAATTTTATAAAACCAAAAAAGCTAGAAAATCGTCTTTTAAAGTATATAACCAAAAAAGCCCATGAATTTAGTATTGAATCCTTCAATTTTTTTTATTAATAAACAGGTTTGTTCCCCGTTACCTTACCTTTTTTCAGCTATTTGCTCCGAGTTCCAATAAGAAATAACGTAAATAAATATTGAGGAACAATGATTTTGAATAATGAATTAATAAAAGCAGCGACATACTGCTTATGTATATATAAGTGGATAGCTAGCAAGATTTCATTGATAAGCGATAATCCCGTAAATACAAATATCGAGTATATAACAATTAAATCTAGTACAAAATGTATAATTAGGCCCCCATCCACGGTCACACAAGTGTGCGACATACGGCCAACATCGAAATTATTTCATAGTATGCGTGTGTAAACTACAAATTTTCGAAGTTGGCCGCCGTATGAAGCTAATATTCGTCGGGTTTGATTTTTCCTTCACACCTGCTTCATTATATGGGTGAATTTTTGCGAATGAGAGTGTAAAATACGTAAAACACGATTTGTTTTGGTTTTTTGTAACACTCAAGAAATTTTTTTCATTTAAAAATATCAATATAGAGATATATAGATTTTTATTATTATTGTCGCTCACACAAGTGTGAAGCAATTTTTGCTCGTTGATGGCCTAGAAATGTCAAAACTTCTACAGTGTGTGTAAATGGCAGTTCTTCTTCGAAAGATGTTCGTCACACATGTGTGACCGTGGATGGGGGCCTATTGGGCAAAATATTTATTTCTTAATTTACCTGAGTGATGGGTGCTTGAGAGAAACCCATCGGAAGATTGCCCTGTGGAATCACCTGTATTTGGGTTTGAATACGCTGATGTGCTGGAAGATGCATCGAGGGTTGTTCTTGTTGCGGTGAGTGCTGCGTTTGTTGTGCTTGTTGAATTATTTTACATTGTTCAATTTTATTATATATTTCACCGCATTTCATGCGTTGTTCAAATGAAAAAACTGGATGATTTGCAGCCATTGTATAAACAAGCAGCAACTCCTGAAGCGCATCTGCATCATTAATTTTGAAGAAATCCCTTTCACCCCAGCCATCTAGTGTCTTAAAAAGTTCATTAACACACGATCTATTGCAGGCTCGTATAAGAGCCAAGTACAGCGCCATTTTGCGGCGTATTTTCATATCAGTCGGTTCACCCGATTGACAACTGGCAATATCAGCTGCCAATTCCTGTGGATTATTGACACGCAGCTCAATACCTCGCAACTCCTGGGAGTCCCGTCGACCAAGCTCCTCCAAACAAGTTCCTAGGAACCGCAGCTCAAACGGAAGGCACATATTTAGTAATGTGAACATTGTGTCGATCCTCTTATAACTCTCTAATTCCTTGAACCATGAGATGACGTCCTCCTTACAAATCATTTCCAGAAACACATTGATTTCTTTTCCTAAAAGGTACGTCAAAAAATAGTGCTCCCTACTCTTTATTTAATCTCGCCAAATATTTCGAACTTCGAATTTTCAGTTCCTCACCCTTCGCATATGGCCTTTTTGTTGGTAAATCGACGGCAACAGAACAGTAGGCACCAAACGAAGATTCAGAGCAGTTGCACCAAACACAATCATCCACTTGTTCACCTTCATGAACCAACACACATAACAAACTTCGATCCTAAAGTTGACTTCTCCAACAAGGGGTTAATTTAGTTTTACTTATCGTAAATTGATTTCCGATAAACAATTCATGACACTTATTTAATGCACATTAACACTTGCTGGAACAGATGAAACACAAAACACGAATTTTATGTTGTTAATTTACTGCAAAAAGATTTGTGAAGTCGACGAGACACAAAAAAGTTCCCATTCGACAACATCAGTGGTTAATTGTATGGATGTGACCATGTTCGAATAGTGTTTTCGAATTTTATGGCAAAAATTAAAATGGCGGAATTTAGCGAATTTTCGAATTTAATTAAATAACATTGTTCGAATGATATTAATTGCTCTCTATCAAATTTTTCTAAACTTAAAATTGAATTAAAATTTCATTAGAATGTGCCGAGGTATAAAATGTCTTTAATTCAATTCATTTAAGTCGCATTTACACATTTGTATACTCTGATACTACATTGCCTTACCCGGGGGCTAGACGATCAATTTATCAATTGCAATATTGCATTGCAGCATTAAATTTGATCATCTAGACCTTGTTGCAATATTTCATACAATATTGTAAATGCAATGGATCCATATGCAAGAAATTCAGAATATTTTAAAACAAAATGGCGGAAAGTGAAAAAACCTAGGCAGAGGAGTTAACTTGACGCTGGATTATTTAATGTTATATGAGTCAACACAAAAATTTTTTAAAAGGCAAAAGTTGAGGCTGTCAATGATAATTAGTACCAACCACAACGATTATCTCATGGACCGGTTCTACACATTCAACTTTGCTTTCCACTTTTTGACGTTCAATTCTGTCGCTCGCGTCTACACATTTTCAACTATTCAAGAAGCAGATCGAAAATCTCGGCTGTCTTTGCTATCCGTGTACACTCATATTCATACATATTCGCACACTCATAAAAATGTTAAACGAAAACACAAAAGTTGGACCGGTTCTACACATTCAACTTTGCATTCCACTTTTTGACGTTCAATTCTGTCGCTCGTGTCTACACATTTTCAACTTTTCAAGAAGAAGATTGAAAATCTCGTCTGTCACTGCTATCCGTGTACACTCATATTCATATATATTCGCACACTCATAAAAATGTTGAACGAAAACACAAAAGTTGAACGCAAATTTCCATTCCACTTTGAGCTGGTTGCCATTTTCCTTTCAACTCTAGTCTGTTTCAAACTTTGCATTGGAGTGAAAGAGAAAAAAAAGTTGATCGTCAAAAAGTGGAACGCAAAGTTGAATGTGTAGAACCGGTCATGCTTTTGTAAAAATGAAATTGCAGTGCAATGAATTTCCTGCCGATAAAACTTTAACCTGTAATATTTCAAAATGAAATTGCAAGCAAATTGAACTTCTGGCTCCCGCGTTACCTGGGGGCTACACGATCAATTTTTCAATTGCAATATTGCATTCCAGCACTAAAATTGATCGTGTAATCCCTACTGCAATATTACATTGCATATTGCAGCAGGGGCTACACGAACAATTTTACTACTGCAATGCAATATTGCAATCGAAAATATTGCCGGGTAGCCCCCGGGTTATACACCTCGTCTACACCAGCCATGGACATTTCCATATGGCATGAACAGTAGGCTTGCTTCATTTTCCTGGTGTACCTACACCGGTGTAGTTTGGTGTAGTTCCAACTACCCCAGCTCATTGGAGTAAATGATTAGTGTAATTATGATTTTTTTGCAACAGATGGCGCCTTAAAATTTTGTGGTAATTGTATTGACTTTTTCGGTTATGTCATTAAAATTTTCGGTTAATAAAAATTATTGAACAGTTTTTGTTGAAGTTATCATTCAAAATAGCATTGTTTATCTCAGAGAAAATAAAAAATTTTAAAGAATTAAATATGTCCAATGAAATTAGTGAAATGGTAAGAAAAAAATACACAGATCCCACTTGCCAAATATCAGCAGTGCTATTGTGATTCTTATTTTAAGGTTTTAAACTACACTCAAATAAAAAAATGCGTTTCATTTTCCATCTACTCCAAAGTACACTGGTGTATGTCTTAGAATACAACACTACAGGAAGGGCCCTCGCCCAATTAAAACGTAGTGAAATTCGTTTTGTATGAGTGCCCACGCTTTGGTAGTTGTTTATACACTACAAGGGTAAAAACCGAGTAAAATAGAGGAGGGGTAAGAGCGAGTTAAAATTATGAGTAATCTAAAATAAAATCTTGCCCCCACAAATGAACTTTTTACACGGCGTCACTCCGAAATCTAAACAGCTGATCCCCTTGAATTTTGCGTTGGGTCATTTAATGTAAACAAAGAAATTCAAGCAAATAACATTTACATTATTTGGACAATTTATCACAGTGATTCACATAGTTATTAATGTAAATATCTAATATGTATGTGTGTTTAAGCACTAGCACCTGAAGAACGATTTTTCTCGTGCAATTTTCCATTTATTCCTGCATTAACAAACTGCACACTTCTTGTTCTTTTTTTCACAGAAAACTCACTCACTAGAACTTTAATTATACTTTAAACTATTCTTTATACTTTCTTTCTATTTTTAAGTTAGTTTTGATAATATGATTTCGGATAACTTTATAAAAAAAAACTCGTCTTAAAAAAGTATTCTACCGAACGGGGGAACACAAGCAGCTAACTAACCCAATTTGACAGTTGACTAACCCGCAGGTTTCACTACGCTCCCATACAGGGATTATGCACACGAAGACCTTTCCTGTAGTTCTCTATTCCAAGGTGTATGTACACCAGGAAAATGAAACACGCCTAGTGTCGACCATGAAACTTGGCCATTTTTAATAGATGGCTCTGCGAGGGCGAACTCCATATAAGGCCATTATGGTCGGCCATCAAATCTGCCATGAATTTGGCCATAATTAGACGTTTGTCCAAACATCTATAGCTGATAGTTTAAAATTTAATTTGATTGGGCAGTTTTAGTAGTGGATGTTTTTATAATTCTGAAAATATTTTTGATTCGGTAACAACTGTGAAGGAAAGCCATGAAATGAAAAATCTGCCATGAATTGCCCACCACCATAGCATTTGACAGCTCAAGCCATAATATATGGCGATGGTGATGACAAAAATTAAGGAATGTGTAGACGCAGTGACGCCTCGGGTTAAATTTCCGAATTTATTTAAATGATGTCTTGCATTTTCCGTGGTCTAAAGGCCCCCATCCACGATCAAACAAACCATCGAACCAATTTTCGACAAACAGCACACACATTTATGTTTTGACATTATTGGTCATCGACGACGAAAACCATGGAGACTATACAAGAAGATATAACTCCGTGTTGTCACTTATCGTTTAATGAAGGCGCCACATTCAAAAGTACCCCAAAAAACATGGCCGATTATATTCATCCGGTTCATGGCCATGTTCGTTAACTATTAAGATATTTTATCTTAGGCCTAACTTGAAAAATCAGCTTCTGATTTTTCGTATTTAGCCATTTTATGGATTTTCCAATGAATTTTTATTAATTCCCAAAGATTTTTTTTTGCATTTCGGCTGACAATTTTGAAGAAATCGACGAAATGGGTAAAATTCAGCTAACTTTATGTAGGGCACGTCAGCTTTAGGCGGCATCTGTGGCAAATAATGAACTAGAAGTTTAGTTTCTGCTACCCAGCCATATCCGGTTATTTTTCCCATAAGAGTTATATCTCCTTGTATAGTCTCCCCGACGAAAACATTCCGAACGACATTTCATATAATCTATTAGTGCGTTTCCATGACAGCGTGAAGCTTACTTGAAGCGTACTTCAAGTTCAAATGTAAACGCAAGCAGCTCGACTGGAGTCCATCAAAAAGATTTTTGTGATCGGCTCGAGTGCTTGTCATGTAAACCGAGCTTGAAAGCTTGAGTGCTCGAAATTGCAAAAGTTAGTCCTGTAAATGTGTCTAAAAGTAATGTGTGGGAATATGAGGAGACAAAAATATTAATGAAGAAATAAAAGCACGATAAAAGGAAGAAATAAAAGAAATATAATAGTAACTTCAAATGACAGCTAAAGAACTCAAGCTCAGTTTAAGCTAATATGCCGCTTCAAGTAGGCAGAGCAACTGACATATAGAATGGACAGCTCATGAGGAATTTTCATGGCACCAATTGGTGGATGCGACACGTGTCGAGCTTACTGCAGTAAGCTCAGCAGTAAGCGCGCATAGAGATGCGACACGATGCGACCTTACTGCAGACACGAAATTATTGTACATACTATGATTACCTATGTATATGTGTATTTTCGCCTGAATAGGCAGTTGACAATTGTATGCACATGTGTAAAAAAACAATTTTTCGAAATGAATTTTTCAGAGATCCAAAATATTGAGGATGATAAAAATGAAGTGCTTGCTTTATTATTTGCAAGCGCTTCCTCGAAGAAGAAGACATCGAAAAAAGTCGCAAAAAAAACCTTGGAGGCGGACTAGAAACTCTCAAGGAAGTTTTCATTTTCTTCAAAAAGATCTTCGATTAACATTTTAAGTGGGTATAGAAACTACCTACGGATGGATGAAATATGTTTTCATGAAATACTCGGTCTTATTTCATCTGATATAAGCAGAAAAGCCGCATTAATGCGATTGCAGTGGAAGAAAAGCGTCAGTTTTTAGGGTCTTGGCCCAGGGGAATCTTTTCAAAGCCTCAATTTTCAAACGTCTTTCTCGTCCGCGAAAAAAACACAGATGACTGTTTACAAAATTCGACAGACTGTTTGTTTACAATTTAAAAATTTTCACCCCACCAAACAAACGTCAATGCAAGTGTGTGAGTGAAATCAACGCGAGAAATAGAACCCAGAAGCGTTGATTTCCCCTCTAAGCGCCTCTTCACCCTTTGCCCATAAACTCGCTCAACGTCTGCAGTAAGATCGACCCGTGTCGCATGCCCCATTTGTTCCATAGGCTACAAACTTTTTTCACTCCATGTAAACAACGGAATCACTTTTGAAATTTACATTTTTTTAAATACGTACTTAAAATATTAAAATAACACAAATATTTTGTTTAAAAAAATTAATAAACACTATTTTCACTTTTTCACCTTTTAAAATGCCTTTTTTTCATTAATTTCCAAATTTTATGTGTATCTGATTTAAGTTCTTAACGCCTGTTTTAGCAACTGACATTCTGTATGTCAAAATCCGGGGGTCAATAGGCCCCCATCCACGGTCAAACAAATCGTCAAACCAATTTTCGACAAACAGCGCACACATTTATGCTTTGACATTTTTGGCCATCAACGAGGAAAACTTTCTTCAAACATCCCGAGCGACATTTCATATAATCTACTGTAAACAAAGCGAACTTTACATGGCACACAGGCAAAACTCACACACACATTTAAGTTGTTTGAAGGAAATATTAAACCAGACGAATATTTTCTTCAAACAGCGGCCAACTTCGAAAACTTGTATTTTATACACGCACACTTGCAATTTTTTCGATGTTGGCCAGGAATTTGACGATTTGTTTGACCGTGGATGGGGGCCTTATGGGGAAAAGAGCATAAGATATAAACATCACTAGTGCAAAAGGGAAAATATAAACTCAGGTCTGAATTTACTTGTGAGTGCTTCTGTCAGTTTGGGGGTCTATGGATGAGTGCGACAACTATACTTTTGGGTGCCATCGATTTGTATGGAATAATTTCAGATGAGCAGTCCATTATTATATGACAGTGGGCAGAGCATATACGCGCTCGAGATTTTCAAGCCTTCTAGTACTCAAGCTGTCATGGAAACGTAGTATATGGCAAACAAAACGAACTTTAAGCCTAGTATCCAGTTCGTGCGGAATTCAGACTCCCCTTTAAAATGCATGTAAAAAAAGTGTGCGGAATTCAGGTTAGAGGCCGGTCTGAATTCCGTCCATAAAGTTTAGTATCCTGTTCTTGCGGAATTCAGACCCGTAAATGAACTTTGTACTCTAGAAAATAGATGGCTTTTTTCTGAGTGGAGACTTTTCATTTCATTTTCCGCAGGATGCTTAGCTTCAAGAAATGTATTTACTATTTTCATGAGCGGAAAGTTTGACGTTTACTTTTCGGAGGCATACGAGATTGAAAAATGTAACATTTCTCAACTTGTCATAACGCCGCTAAAGCATTTTCAAATTGTCCTACTGTCAGGTCTACATTATCTACATAAGTCTCCCAGCTAAGCGGAATTCAGACTATGGATTCTCTACAGAGCGGAATTCCGCACGAACAGGATACTGGGCTTTACCCGGGAGCCAGACAATCAATTACCATGATTACATGTCGGATCGAGGATTTGACTTGAGATCCAACTGACAGTTTAATCTGGGGCGACAGTTCACCTGCTTGAGAGCTTGACTTCAAGGCGGCTTGAAATATACTTGACACTTCGCATAAGTTTGCTTTGAAAGGCGTGATGGAGAAATGCTTTTTTCTCATTTACGTGCAGTTGATAGAAATAAAATAGGTTTATTAAGTGAATTGCACCGGAAGAGAATTGCACAACCAAGGGAGAACTAATTTCAAAACTCAAGCGCTGAAGCAGGGGTTACATGGCTTAGTTCAAGTCGATCCGAAAAATTTTTCGGATCTACTTGACTCAAGCTTACTTGAAGTCGATCTGAGGTTACATTACTTTCAAGTGTACTTGAAGCCGCCTTCAAGTATGCATGTAATCATAGTAAATTTGTTTGTAATTGCAATTTGAAATATTGCATGTCAAAGTTTTATCGGCAGGAATTTCATTGCAATTAAAATGTAATTCTTACAAAAAATGCGCAAGAGATAGTTCTTCGTTTTTTGTACTAATTTTCGTTAATTTAGTCATTTTGTAATAAGAAAAAACCTCAACTTTTACTTTGTAAAAAAAAATTATGTTAAATGGGGCTATTCAGACGCTGCCATAAGTGTGCTGAGCAAAACCGGGTTTATTCAACCCCTCGGAACACACACGGGGCGTAATTGTGTTTAGAACATTTGAAACCTTTACAGGAACGTTTAAATGTATTGTAAATAAAATTCACTTGTCAGACAAAAACAGAGCTAAAGAAAACAAGATATAGAAGTAACATTTATATGTGTGTAAGTTTTCACGCGTTTGCTTTTGCGTGAAAAATGTTTCGTTAAGTTCTTCCGCTCCCTTCCCTCTCTCATCTATAAAACCGGTTTTACTTGCCATGAATGTGCACCGTCTGAATACTCCCAATGGGGGGTTATCATTATTTTGTATCGATACAAAAAGGAGTGAAATGAAATATGTACTTTCATCCACCGTGTCTTCCTGGGAGTAAGGGGCACATGCACAGGCATTCATCTAGTTATGTGATAAATCCACGGGTCGTTCATGTGTTTCCTTTGCCGAGGTACACTTTTCCACAGTGTCTGTCTGTTCAGGTAATAACAACAACAACCGCAATAGTCGCGCTGCAGCACATCCGTTGTTTTGTTTTTCCTTTTATGCCGACAGATTTTGCCGCTCAAATTTCTACCGCTGCAGTTTTTGTTTTTGTTTCCGAAGCCACTGACCCTGACCCAGTCCCGGACCTGCTCTGCAGAGACTAGGGCGCACGTGCGAGTCTGAGTAAATACCTTCCGTCGCAGACCGGGCAAAAGCTACCGCCGCCGCCTGTAGCTTCCGCCCAAACTGCCAAGCCACCGACCCCTGCCAAGTCCCAAACCACTTTCCCTCACCGAGAAGCCCGCCAAGTCCCAAGCCACACTTTCCCTGACCGAGGTATATATATATATATATATATATACCTATATATATATATATATATATATATATATATATATATATATATATATATATATATATATATATATATATATATATATATATATTTCCAAGCGTAAACAAGTCCCCGCTGTAAGTGCACGATATGAGACGTCACAATAGTCATGCCCAGTCCGCCGCCGAGGACCCTGCCGAGTCCCCAGCCGAGCCCCGCGAGACCCCAAGCCACCACCGAGTCTCAAGCCAGACCCCCGCACCGACCACCCCACCAAGACCACAAGCCCTGTCACACCCCCACCACCACCATCACCATCACCAACTCCCACTCACACACACACACACTCCATCACTTTCGCTTTCCGACCCTGACCCAGTTCCAAATGACACAATCTCAAGGTCAACGGCCTTGACCTAGTTACGGAACTTGATCGTGACCTAGTTCCGCCGTGACCCAGTTCCCACGCTAAACCGACGCCTTTCCTACTGTTATTGTATATTGTGAGAAAATAATCACAAACCCATAGCAATTACGTACATAGTATGTAGCATTACAAATATGGGTTGAAAAACCAACCCGTTCTGTTTTACAATACGTTCGCTTTACAGTGGCTACCGCTCCGTTCGTCTCATGGAAACATTATGGAAACGTCAAATTTTCAACTTTTAAAAACGGACGGAACGGATTGGTTCTGTTTGAGCCCTTAGGGGCTTGCTTAGTTGCCTAAATTTGATCTCTTCCGCCGAACAGGGTACTAGGCTTAATATAGTTTAAAATCTAAAAGTTAAGGGCGCTTTCAGTAATGCAGGATGCGTGCGCAATTGACTTATTCAGTCATTGAAAGCTTCACAATTTCAATTGCTGAATAAGTCACTTGCGCACGCATCCTGCATTACTGAAAGCGCCCTAAACTATTAGCATTCGAAGCTTATATTTTTTATTTTAATTTGAAGTGTATGGAGTTTTTTAATGGCAGATTTTATGGCAAACTCGATGGAAAAATCAAATAATTACAAATGTTTAAAATTGTTAAACTACATCAAAATTTCTATTTAACAATGACATGTATTTGTTTATTCATCAACCTAAACTTAAAATGCGTTTTTGCATACAAAACGAATAGCAGTCGACGGCGCGGTGTGCAAACAAACGGAGCGCGGTGGCCGGCGCGCGCGGTTTACCTTGCAATGAAAAATTGCTATAACTTGCGGAATTCCGACCCGTAAATGAGCTTTGTACTCTAGAAAATAGATGGTGTGTTTGTCTGAGTGGAGACTTTTCATTTCATTTTCCGCAGGATACTTAGCTTCATGAAATGGATTTACTATTTCATGAGAGGAAATTTTGAAGTTTACTTTTCAGAGGCATACGAGACCGAAAAATGGAAAACAGACGTTCGCGTCAAATCAAAATTATTTAATTGTTATGTGTTTTTTACATTTTAACCCAGTCAGCCAGAAATGTATTTAAAATACATTTATAATGTCTTTCATATAATATGTAATACCTTTGTAAGATATTACAAAACGTATTATTGTCGCATTAAATTTATATGGGAGAGGACCCCTTTTGTCGGACCCCGAAGATTCTGTCTTACACGTAATATAAAAGTAATGCATTATTTTGGCATTACAAGAGAATGTATTTCATGTGAGACATTATTAATGCATTTATGTGATATTACAAGAAATGTATTTCATGTAAGGTCTAAATAATGTGTTACATTTCGTATTACATTTTGAAAAGTATTACGCCTGGCTGGCTGGGAAATGAAAAATCTTTTCTAGATTCTTTTACTCTCTCTTTATGTATAATGTTTTAGCTGATATATTTATGTATGGAACATGCATCTTTGATAAAGGTCTCTTTCAATCTTCTTTTTTCCAAATAATGAATTTACCCGATAAGCAAGCAATTTTCTCAACTTGTCATAACACTCCAGAAGCATTTTCAAATAGTCCAACTGTCAGGTCTATATTGTCTACATAACTCTCCCAGCTAAACGGAATTCAGACTAGTTATATGGATTCTCTACATAGCGGAATTCCGCACGAACAGGATACTAGGCTTAAGCAACGACGTTGTGATGAGCAAACAATATTAATTCGGCTGGTTAAGCCTAGTATCCTGTGCGTGCGGAATTCAGACTCCCCTTTAAAATGTACATATTGTTACGTTTTTACGGCTTAACGGATTCGTAGGATTAATTAAGGAATACACTTTTTAAGTATCCACACAATAATTTATTTATTACAAACCGAAACACAATTTAATTACAAACACAATTCTTACAGTTCAATATAATCACTAGCAAATTTAATATTTCGCACTATTCAATTCTAATTATCGCTTTTTATTTCACTACTTTTCACTGTTCTCACTTTAAAACACTTGTATCGCCTTTATAATCAAAACTGACTCGATAGCGGCTGCCAGGCGCTTTTATATAGGCAGCTCCACCTTTGTCTACTTTCTGGAACCTTCGTTTTCTGGTTCCTTGTGGTATGTTCTTTTATTTCCTTAAGTTTCGACCAGCTTGAAGTTGTCTTCGCTTATCGCTCGTTAGTTTAGTACATAAATTCTTAATTCAGACAACAACCGAAAATCGTTGATTCATCCTCTCGACAAACAGATGGCGCATAATCATCACAATATGTTAAAAAAGTGTGCGGAATTCAGATTAGAGGACGACGGTCTGAATTCCGTCCATAAGCCTAGTATCCTGTTCGTGCGGAATTCAGACTCCCCTTTAAAATGCATGTTAAAAAAGTGTGCGGAATTCAGGTTAGAGGACGGTCTGAATTCCGTCCATAAAGTTTAGTATCCTGTTCTTGCGGAATTCAGACCCGTAAATGAGCTTTGTACTCTAGAATATAGATGGCTTTTTTTCTGAGTGGAGACTTTTCATTTCATTTTCCGCAGGATACTTAGCTTCAAGAAATGTATTTACTATTTTCATGAGCGGAAATTTTTACGTTTACTTTTCGGAGGCATACGAGATTGAATATATGTATGTATAGAACATGCATCTATGATAAAATTTCCTTTTCTTTTTTCCAAATAGTAGAGTTACCCGATAGGCAAGCAATATTCTCAATTTCTCATAACACCGCAGAAGCACTTTCAAATTATCCAACTGTCAGGTCTACATTGTCTACATTACTCTCCCAGCTAAGCGGAATTCAGACTAATTATATGGGTTCTCTACAGAGCGGAATTCCGCACGAACAGGATACTAGGCTATAAAGTTTAGTATCCTGTTCTTGCGGAATTCAGACCCGTAAATGAACTTTGTACTCTAGAAACTAGATGGCTTTTTTTCTGAGTGGAGACTTTTCATTTCATTTTCCGCAGGATACTTAGCTTCAAGAAATGTATTTACTATTTTCATGAGCCGAAAGTTTGAGGTTTACTTTTCGGAGGCATACGAGATTGAAAAATGTAACATTAACAAATGTTCGCGCCAATTAAAAATTATTTAATTGTAATATGTTTTTTACATTTTAAATGCAAAATCTTTTCTTGATTCTTTATCTTGATACTCTATCTTAATTCATAATGTTTTAGCTAGTCAAATTTGTAAGTGCGAGGATATATGTATGTATACAACATGCATCTTTGCTAAAATTCCCTTTCAATCTTCTTTTTTCTAAGTAATGTATTTACCTGATAGGCAAGCAATTTTCTCAACTTGTCATAACACAGCTAAAGCATTTTCAAATTGTCCAACTGTCAGGTCTACATAAGTCTCCCAGCTAAGCGGAGTTCAGACTAATTATATGGATTCTCTACATAGCGGAATTTCGCACGAACAGGCTACTGGGCTTTACAAAAAATTTTCAAAATTATAATGCTCTCAAAATTAATTTGTTTATAACTTTGTTAATTTTTGAAGTTATACTTCTTTAGGCGCGTTTTGAAAAATATTATGGGAGTGAATTTTGACGAATTCGCAACGCAACGCGGAGGATATGGGCGAAGGGGTGGAGTGGAGGCAATGGAGGGCAAGCATTTCAACTTCCATTCTTCATACGCACTGGGAGGATGAACATCAAGCTAGCGGCGAAGCAAGCGGTGGTTGCACTGAAAAGGGCCGTGACTTTGTATTTAAGCTCAAAAACGCTGGCTGGAAAATTTTAATCCTATTTCTTCTAGAACCATGGAACTATCCTGAAATTTTTACACAATCTTCCTCACACATATAGATACATAAAGCAAATAATTTAAATGAGCGACATTAGCTTTTCAAACGAAGGTAATGTAAAAGCGACGGCAGCTTCGAATACCGTAAAAAATGGGTGCCTGGTGACGTCATCCGTAAGGCTGAAACAACAACAACAACTTCGATTTTATATGGGAAGTGTCCCCCACGTGACATCAGCACTAAAATACCGTAAACGGTATACAGTCTTTTACACTACCTTGTTTCTGAATACCGTGATTACTATGGGCATATGAAAACTCGCAGCCGATGCCGGTTCACGATGTCGATGGGTGAGGGGGTTTTTATGCTGAGGCTATGGAGGGAAATAAATTTCATGTTCGAGTCATCAGCTAAGCGTATGTATGTTTGGTTTTTCGTGGGCATAGGAAGTTTCGTAGTGTTTATTGTGTGCTGTTTGTGGGTGAGGGGTTTTACTGGAGGGAAGGCAATTTCTCTAACTCGTAGTGTAATATCATAGCCTCGCCAAGTTTTTAACTTGTAAGAAGTGGCAAAATATTGTATTTTAACATTTTTTACTGCACGTGCATTACCGGTGATAAGTTGGTTAGTGATCTGAGTGAATAAATTGAATGAAATTGATAAGGTGACCAGTTTTGTTTACATTCATGGTGGTTTTTTCGTGTTAATTTAGGGAAAAAATGTTGGATTTATGTGGTAATGAAATTAAAAGTGAATTTAAAATGGTTAAAAATTATTACGGAATAGTTATTAAAACATAAGTGCAAGTACCACCACACAACATGAATAACAATAACTTTTGAAATTTTTCCTACCCATTTTTCTGCTTTAATATTTTTAAAAATTATTCTTTAACAAGCTTTAATCACTTTAAATTCACTTTTAACTCAATAACCACACAAATTCAACATTTTTGCCCTAAAATAACTACCACAGCGAATGTAAACAAAATTGGTCACCTTCACAATTAAACCATTAAAACATATTGGTTCACTCAATTTTTTGAAATTGTTTTTATTCAATCAATGAAACACAAATCATTGGTAATCCAGGTGCAGGAAAGAGTGATAAAATACAATATTTTACAACTTTTTATTGCAAAAATAAACTTAAAAGCTTGGCTCCACTATGTTATTACACGAGAAATGTCATTCATTCAAGCAAATGTAGGATCGGCACCGGCTGCTTCCAGGCCTGTAGCTACGATGGGTTTGCTTCAGGCCCTATCAGAACTGCAGCGTACTGCAAATTTAAGACATGATATGAACATGCAGCACGCTGCTTTGCTTGTCATTTTACCAGCCTCAGCCAATTGAAATACTTTTGATTGCAGCGTGCTGCATTTTTATCTCATGCCCTAATTTACTGCACGCTGCCAATTTTGATGTTCTGATACGGCCTGCGGACGATATAGGCCAAGGGGTAGAGGCTAAAAAGGGCAAGCATTGCAACTCCAATCCTTTAGCTATTGAGTTTATTATTATATGGGCATATGAAAATTCGTATCCAAAGTCCGTTCACGATGTCCATGGTTGAGAAGGTTTTTATCCAGAGGCTATGGAGGGAAATCAATTACATATCCTAGTTTTCAGCTAAAGCCGGCTCTAAACGATGCTATGAGCACTTTCCAACGTTGGACGTTTGATGGTAGAACGCATTGTGTGGCCGCTACTCGAACTACGAATGTCCAATGTCAAGCGTCCAGCGATGGTGTTTGGACAGGTTCGGGTTCAGGTCACTCAAACGTTGGAAGCGTTGATGCTGTATTTGCCGATACATTAATGTCCCTAGTATGAAACTCTTCGCATCATATTTCAATTTCCCTATTCCACTCAATTTAATTGAGTAACAACTAAAAGAAGAAGCTAGGGAAGTGAACAGAATTTGGAAGTGACGTTTATTTCAGTAGTGGCAAAGGAAGTAGAATGAATCTACCCAAGCTCGATGAACCCACAACTGAGTTACGAGAGCATACCGGCAAAATGAGTCTACGCAACTCCTGGAATTCCTCATTGTAACAGAGGACACAGACGATGTCCTTTTGGATTGCCGGAGATTAGCCGAGCAAACTGCTGCACTGTAACCTACAGCTAAAGGCACGGCTAAGAGCAATGAACGTCTTAGGCTATAATGGTACGATCGTTTGATCTACTGACTAAAAGTTGAGGAGAAGCTAAATTCCTCAATCAGAAGCTAAGGCGGAAATGAACAAAAAAGAGGTGAGTTAGGCTTAGAAGTACCAGTATGTAGTATTATCAGGTAAATAAATGCTGATCCAGCTTGCGACGCATATTAAGCTTAAAATTCATTACGTTTTAGTAGAAAATTAGCCAGTCTTAAGAGAATTTCATGAGGCATCTTAAGCCCATCTTAAGATAATTGTAATTAGGCCTAATGAGCCAACTAGTTGGTGATTTTAGTAAGGATTAGAAAACGGTATAACCGGCAGCCTTGAGCGTGTCTGCATCATACATAATGCTTGCACCTTCCAACGCACGAAAATAGAAAGAATCCAATAAAATATTTGTGTAGAAATTAAAAATTAGTCTTAAAATCACGCCAAAGAAGTATAACTACTAATGCGTGTACATAAGTACACACACCCACTGTTTTTTTTACAAAACTATTTCGTGGCATGATTTTGTGCATAATAACCTACCGATTAAGCATAAATTCATTATAAATCTTCGGTTTTAGTGATACATTTGAGAACTTTTTACTCATAAGGATTTTACACAGACAATTTTACTCAAAATTACTTAAAAAAGAATTTAACGAATTGTTTTTAGTCATTGACAGATAGTAATGTAGTGCGTTTCCATGACAGCTTGAAGCTTACTTGAAGCGTACTTCAAGTACAAATGTAAATGCAAGCAGCTCGACTGGAGTCGATAAAAAAGATTTTTGTGATCGGCTCGTGTGCTTGTCATGTAAACCGAGCTTGACAGCTTGAGTGTTCGAAAGTGCGAAATGTAGACTTGTAAATGTGTCTAAAAGTAATTTGTGGGAATATGAGGAGGCAAAAATATTAATGAAATAAAAGCACGTTAAAAGGAAGAAATATAATAGTAACTTCAAATGACGGCTAAAGAACTCAAGCTCATTTCAAGCTAATATGCCGCTTCAAGTAGGCAGAGTATATACGCGCTCGAGTTCTTGAGATTTTCAAGCCTTCGAGTACTCAAGCTGTCATGGAAACGTAGTAATGGACTGCTAAATGAGCAAAATCCCACCCAAAAAAGTGGCACCAAAAACTATTGCTGTCTCACTCCCACTTTAAATTTCTATGAGCTTTAATCGTCAGTGCATGTCAGCGATGTAAACATAATTAGAAAAAAATACACAGGTATAGTTTTTATTCTTCTGTCTCACTCTTGAGCTATTTTTACAAGTTCATTAAACAGGGGAATTAACGGTCACAGTTTTGAAATAAATTCATTTGTTTAATGAAAAAACTACTAAAGCCCAGTATCCTGTTCGTGCGGAATTCCGCTCTGTAGAAAATCCATATAATCAGTCTGAATTCCGCTTAGCTGGGAGAGTTATGTAGACAATGTAGACCTGACAGTTGGACAATTTCTAAATGCTTCTGCGGCTTTATAATGAGTTGAAAAAATTGCTTGCCTATCGAGTAAATCCATTATTTGGAAAAGAGAATTTTATCAAAGATGCATGTTCTAGAGATATGTACATACGAGTAGTATATCCTCGTTCTTATAAATTTGAATAGCTAAAACATTATAAATTAAATCAAGAAAAAATTTTGCATTAAAAATGTAAAAAACACATTACAACTAAATAATTTTTATTTGACGCGAACATTTGTTAATGTTTCATTTTTCAATCTTGTATGCCTCCGAAAAATAAATGTCAAATTTCCGCTCATGGAAATAGTAAATACATTTCTTGAAGCTAAGTATCCTGCGAAAAATGAAATGAGAAGTCTCCACTCAGAAAAAAAGCCATCTATTTTCTAGAGTACAAGGCTCATTTACGGGTCTGAATTCCGCAAGAACAAGATACTAAACTTTGTGGACGGAATTCAGACCGTCCTCTAACCTGAATTCCGCACACTTTTTTACATGCATTTTAAAGGGGAGTCTGAATTCCGCACGAACAGGATACTAGGCTTAATAAATAAAAATGAATGATGGAAATTTATTTCTATTAGTTATAACAGACATCTTATCACTTATTTTCCTCTAAATTAGGAGAATTACTTAAAACAGGTATTTTATTTCTGGAGAAAAATGGTGCCATTCAGCAGTCAATTCCTATATGTCAGTATTTTTGGTGTAATTAAAGTTCTCACGAGTAAGTATTCTGTGGAAAGGAGAGGAATAAAGTCTGCTGTTTGGGTGAATTCAAAAACTCATTATTGCAGCATGTAGCTGCACTCAGCAAGTTTTATCGCTATTATTACAGTGACTGGTCCACTGAAATAAAGAACCTCCGCCTACTCGGCAACTTTTTTCCCGCAACACGAGACTAGTCAATTCGGCTCACCGCCACACATTGCAGCCCTCCTCCGCGCACATTACCATTTAGTAGTTTTTTTATAAATAGAACAATTCGACTGTGGAACGGTCTTCCGTGTTCATCGACACCTACTCATGCACCCTCCAGACCCCTAACCTATGTAACAGCATAATGGCGCGACTATATATTGGGCGCCACTTATGCGAGGTATTGCCCCTAGCCAGAAGCCCGGAAAAGCATGACCAAGGAGTCAATACCATACATAAGAAAAAAAATTCCGGAACTCCTATCCTCCCCAACCGCCGATACTAATGTCAGGGGAATATGCTGCCGGCCACACGGAGTTCATTAGCTCGCCGGGGGGTCGTGGGGTGTGTGGCCGGGCCTATACGGAGTATGGCTCACCACTTACCTGTGTTGATGCTAAATCATACACCCTCCCATTCATCTTCCGGGCAGCCCCTGAGCGGCGTCGTCGCCGTCCATTCTAGTGCCGATTGATAGTATAAAAAAACTATCCACCGACAGGAGAAGGCACCACCTAAGAACCCTGAAAAGATCTGAAACCCAACTCAACCATTCCCGAATAAAACTATTACTTAGCAGTTCAACATTATAATCATATTTTTATTTATCGTTCGTGTTACATACGCCTCAATAAACAATGGTTTCAACAAATATCTACGAAAAGAAACTATACGTACAACATTCAACGTGTAGGAACAAAAACTAACAGTTAAAATAGGTTAATAGGTAACGGATGTGAGGCTAAATTCGACTTAGTAATATTAATAACTTCACTCTATTACATTCGAAATCAATTCCTCTGTGTATTGTCATAAAATTTATGTGATCATTAACCAAACCAAAACTTAAGTGTATCACTCAAGAATCAACCTCGTCGCCCTGGTACCATGACGGCTCGTTGTTACAAATAAATACACAATTATCAATATATTTTATCAGTGATAATCAGAAAATTATTTTGCAAAAACATTTTAAGATAATAGGGGTACTCATGATTTGTGTTATTTGTGTTATTCGTGTTATTTGTGTTAAATCGAGAAAAAGTTTAACAAATCGAGAAACTTTCCTTAGTAAATGACATTTGTTTCGATTTTAACAAATAACATCTGAAAAGGCGTGTTAATTCAACAACTCGATATCGAGATCGAAATAATCATATGGCAGAATGGCAGATGTGAAATTCGATTATTCGAAATAACACTTTAACATGGAAATTGAAAGGGGTCGCTCACGATCTCGTCTTTTTCGAAGATAACATTTTACGATTTCTCGACGTTTAACACAGATCATGAATACCCCTATTATTTAATAATAATATAACTATGTTACTGTTAACTGCCTGTATGAGTATTGACAACAAACAAGATCAATTATAATAAATTGTGTTCAGGTGTGTGTGGTTGTGTTTATATTCTATAATGGATGCAAAAAAAAATTAAAAAAATTTGTTGAAAATGGTGCATTATCAATCTGGTGTCACAACTAAACGAACACCGCACGGGAAACATTGACAAACAAAAATTAATGAAGCACTCGCCCTGTCTCCAATTGTCAAGCCGATCCTTGAGATTCGGTAATCAATTAGGGTAACCTTCACCACTTCTCGGCCTTGACCTCGCTCCAGGTAATAAGTGACAGACGTGGCTCGAAATTAATTTATTTTGGTCACCTCCAGCACCAAACTTTCTTCTTCCGCACTAATAATGATAATAAAAATATACCTGGTGTATTAGTTTTTTTAATACAATTTTCCGCATAGGTTACTGCTGCCTTCTGCTTGCCCCATTTCCTTGTTTTTGCTGGATCGCGGTCCAAGTACTGTATTGTGCCTCAGGGTCATGAATTAGAAAAACTCATTCCATCTCCAAAATACGATACCCCAAAATATGCCAACGATATGGCTTTTGTAAAGCTTGGGTCTGTTCAAGATTTCTGCTATAGCAGCTTTTAGCAGCTATTGTCATGCTTTTCCTGTTCAAAACAGCAAAAAAGCTGCTAACGAAGCTGCTATTTTTGTGTTCAAGATTCGAGAAAAGCTGCTAATGTAGCTGCTTTTTGTTGCTCGCAGTTTCGACTGCAAGCAAGAAAGCAGCTACGTAAATCATACATGTGTGTGTAAATGTCATTGGTCGTTTTGCCAAAATGACTGACTCGAGTGAGGTTTTGTTTGCATTAATACATATTAAATAATAAATTTAGGGATTGAAACTGCACGGCCAGGCTTTTTTCTAATTGTAGGGAGAGGAATAGTTGTCTGCAAGAAATACTCATACACATACATTAACACAAAGCTATGCTAGCAGCTTTTTTGCGTTCAAGATATCATAGCAGCTTTTTCTTGCTTTGCTGTAATTTGACAGTTTAAAAATTCTGCTACTAAAGCTGCTATAGCAGAAATCTTGAACAGACCCCTTGTCAGAACACCAACGGTTGAATTTTCGAAGAATAATTGAGATTTGGCAGTCCTATCCTGGTGAATTCCCAATTTTTTCCGCACAACTGATCTGCTGGTCCCTCAAAAACTTTGGTTTGTAAGTTCACGAATTTGGCAAAAAGAACTTTCACTCGGGGTATTTCGTTTATATATATTTAGATATATATACACAAACAAACTGTTTCTACTTATAAACAGAGGAGGAACAAATGTCCTAATCGCGAAAAAAATCTCAATTTATTTTTATTTCCACGCACTCGACATCGAAAAAAACTTTCTTCCTCTCCCCCAAAAACTGACTTTATTTTTTTTTTCCTCCTTCCACTCAATTTTTTTTCTACCCGCCTACTTTTTTTGTTCCGACCCACTAATAGATTTCTTTCCCGATAGTGATTTTGTGTCAAGTAGATATTTAGGGATTTTCGAGCAAAACTGACCGTTACACCTATCCTTTATATTCTGTCCTTCAGATCAAACTTACTACTATACATTGTGCCATGACTCGAACGACATGACGCGCTAGTAGTACAAAGGGTGACTCTTAAGCTTCATCGTATCACAAAAAAAATCACTGCCGAATTGCTGAATGCAGCAGTGATGAGTGTTTTGAATTCAACCTTTGTGAATTTAGGAATAATTCGAAATTTCGGGGAGGAAAATCATTCTTCAGGTAAATATGCTGAATAAAATACTTCCTAAACACATATAAATGTGTAAATATTTACATTTACGTGAACCACTGCGCTAAATGCTCCAAATTATATAAATTTTGTTTGTTGAGATTAATTGCCCAACGTAAAATTCTAAGGAATCAGCTGAATAAATTTCGGAGTGACGGCGTGTAAAAAGTCCATTTCTGGGGCAAGATTTTATTTTAGATAATACCATGTTCGCACTGAGCCGAAATTAGGTGATTTCGGAAAGTGATTTTGAAATTATGTAGAACCGTTCGCACTGGATTGAAATGATTTCGTTTGACAGTTTTTTCTAGCACTACTCATGTCTTCGTTTTTTCCTGCCCAAATTTCACTAGCAATTCTTCTAATAACAAAGCCAATAGCTTATTTATTTTATATATCCTGGTTTTTGTATTTTGAAGAATGTTAAAATGTCCAAAATCAAAATTGTGTTATTAAAATGTTTCAAACTGACGTGCTGCCAGCTGCTGACGTGCTGAATTGAGCTGAATTCGATTTTTAGGTTTGAGAATTGGCTTCTACATGATTTCGTTCGTAATTTTGCCAAAATTACGAGGTTTGAGATGATTTCGAAATCACAAGAATACATGGGAAATCACATGATTTTGAACGTAATTTTGGGCGAAATTACCAAAATAGCCGAAATCACGTAATTTCGGCTCAGTGCGAACATGGTATAACTCATAATTTTAACTCTCTCTTGCCCCTTCTCTATTTCACTCGTTCTTTCCGCTTAAGGTACCTTTTCATTATATGACTTGTCATATGACTTTACTGTCAATGAAGTCAAACCTAACAATGACATTTGTTTTTGACATGACATACGACATTCTGTCAAATTTTGTTTTGAATATTCTCTGTTTTGACTTGATTTATCATATGATTTTTCTATCAAAATTACAAGTTGATAATCTATCTTGCTTCGTATTGTGTTCACAGTTAATTTTGACAAGTCATAACAGAAATATTCAAAGCAAATTTTGACAGATAGTCGTATGACATGTTAAAAACAAATGTCATTTGACATTTTATGTTAGCTTTGACTTTATTGACAGTAAAGTCATATGACAAGTCATATAATGTAAAGGTGCCTTTATAGTGTACATACAAGCTCTAAAGCACGGGCCGGGCATTCATCCAAAAAGAATTTCACTACGCTTTAATTCGTAGGAGGGTCCTTCCTGTAGTTTTATGTTCTAAGTATCTGTCGTTGGGATTGGTGTCGGATCATGTTGTTTTCGCAGTGAAAAAACTCACGCGGGTTCTTTTTATTTTATTGGAAATAAAAATTCTTATCTGGTAGTTTTTATATTATGAGAAAAAAATTTCTTTATCAAATAAGTGGAATGGATATAGATTAGATATAACAATTGCGCTGCTACTAAGCATTAGTTGCTGGTCCTCTTTCTGGTTGCAATGTTGTTGACTGATCGTCTCCGCTATTTTAGAGCAATTAAGGGAACTTTTTTAACGAACAGAAAATGCTTCTGTAGTAATAAAATTGGTGACAATGAAACACCTGATCCAAATCATCCATTACGTCGAACCCTAAAAGTTTTGGGAGATGACATGAGAAAAATTAAAGACTTCTTCGTGCCTGCACAACTAAGGAAACAAAATAAAACTAGTGAAGATGACTTAAATATAAAACGTGAAATATTAAAAGAAGTTGACAGTGATTTTTATACGAATTGTGATGTTCTAGTAATTGGCGGTGGCGGAATAGGGTCTTCCATCGCATATTGGCTTAAGAAGAAGGCAAGAGATGGGTTGAGCGTTGTTGTAGTTGAAAAAGATAAAACTGTATTACAGTAATGAAATACCTTATATTCTATTATTTTACATATTTAATATTCCTTTTAGTACAAGCAAGCCTCTACAGTTTTATCTGTAGGTGGATTAAGGCAACAATTTTCTTTACCAGAAAATATCCAAATGTCACTTTATGGATCAGATTTCATTCGAGGAATTAAAGATAATTTAGGTGATGATGTTGAGCTTAATTTCATGCCCCACGGATATCTTGTGATGGCCTCTGAAGAAGGAGCTGAAACTCTTCAACAAAATTCTAAACTTCAATGCGAATTAGGAGCCAGGAACGAGATTCTTACTGCAAAACAACTTAATAGAAAATTTCCTTGGTTAAACACTGACGGCATCGCTTTAGGTGATATATGCAAACGATCTCAGAGAATTTTCATAACAACACCGTTATTGCAGGTTGTCATGGACTCGAAAAAGAGGGCTGGTTCGACCCTTGGGCTCTACTTATGGGATTCAAAAAACAAGCAAGGCTGTATGGTGCCCATTTTGTTGATGCTGAAATAGTAGACTTCGAGTTTCGAAAGCAACATAATGTTGTTGTTGAAGGAGGTTCAGGTGTATACGAAGGATTGGACAAAGCTGTGTTAAAAATGCCAAATGGGGAGAAAAGAACAATAAAATTTGCTCTTTGCGTAATCGCAGCTGGGGCGGCTTCAGGCAATATTGCAAGACTAGCACGTATTGGAACAGGATCTGGAATGCTCACTGTTCCTCTACCGGTAGAACCACGGTAAGAAACAACTTTTCAACAAAAAAAAAACATGTCAGTTTTTGTTTTTCAGAAAACGATATGTTTACGTTTTCACTTGCCAAGGGGACAACGCTCCAGGCTTAAACACTCCATTAACCATTGATCCCACAAATACGTATTTTCGTAGAGATGGTCTAGGAGGCAATTATCTTGGAGGGCGTAGTCCGAGTAGTGGAAAAGAGCCTTCCATTGAAAGCCTAGATGTAGACTATGATTATTTTGAAACCGATGTCTGGCCGAACCTTGCAGCTCGTGTTCCAGCTTTCGAGTCAATTAAAGTAAAAAATGCGTGGTCCGGATTTTATGAATATAATACGTTTGACGAAAACGGTATTATTGGATGTCATCCGTATTACCACAATTTGTATATAGCAACAGGATTTAGTGGGCATGGAATTCAACAGACTCCGGCCGTAGGAAGAGCGATATCTGAATTAATTATTGACGGAACTTTTAGAACTATTGATTTAACCCGGTTAGGTTTCGATCGAATTCTGGTAGATCAGCCAATGTTTGAGGTTAATATTGTATAAAGGACTGTTAAATATATTTTTTATTCTAAAGGAAAATAGTTACGTCAATTTAAAGAATAATTAGCAAAATCTAAGCTCTACATCTTCTGCACTCATCGCATTTGTTTTTTCCCATGGTTCGATTGTTGTTTCATTTAATTCTGGCGACAAGGTCTTGCTCAACATAGACCTACATTAGGGCCACAAGAGTAGGGCTGCCACCATATAAATTGCCGAGGCCGGAAAACTACGAACAATCGAGACATTTGGGTGAAATTGAGTTTTTTCCGCGAAAATGTTTTTTTGGCTAGGTAAAATCCAACAATCGAATCAATAACCACCTAAGTATATATTCGGCTATCAGCAAAAGCATAGCACCCTTTTTGGTATTATGTTCTTGGCAAGATGAGCGCCAATACTTGTTATTACTAGCCATGGTATAGTTTTTTTCAAACTCAGTGACAAAAAAATTGAGCAGGGGCCGTATTTGGTTTCTCGATTCGATGGATCGACTCGACAAAAAAGGCTTCTCGACTTTCTCTAAGTTTCATATTTGGCATCACCACTGACATATAGAATGGACTGCTCATGAGGAATTTTTCATGGCACCAATTTGTTCCATAGGCTACAAACCTTTTTTCACTCCATGTAAACACCGGAATCACTTTTGAAATTTACATTTTTTTAAATACGTACTTAAAACATTAAAACAACACAAACATTTTGTTTAAAAAAATTAATAAACACTATTTTCATTTATTCACCTTTTAAAATGCCTTTTTTCATTAATTTGCAAATTTTATGTGTATCTGATTTAAGTTCTTAACGCCTGTTTTAGCAACTGACATTCTGATGTCAAAATCCGGGTTCTATGGGGAAAAGAGCAAAAGATATAAACATCACTACACCCGTCTATTTTTTTCTAATTGATTTAACCTGATTTTATTTCTGTCAGTCTGATTTTACTTCTGAGTGCTTCTGTCAGTTTAGGGGCTTATTGATGAGCGAGTCGACTATACCTTTTTGGTGCCATCGGTTTGTATGGGAATAATTGCTGATGAGCAATCCATTAAACGGCAGTGTGCATCACGATCAAATCGACATATAAGCGCGGCCGTATAAAACCATCAAATTGGGGTATTACTCAAAGGGCAGCAAACCACGAATAGGGTAACTTCAAAAATGCATCAATGCTTCGGTGATGCGGATCAAGTATTCAGAATAGTTTGATGCGCATCGTGATGCCGTTTGTTTAATGTTCATTTTCGCCACATACATATGTATAAGCATCTGTTGCATCACAATCAAGCAAATATATGTAGCCATTTCATGATGCTTTGTTGTCGAGATGTCAAACGAAACGGCAAAGTGAAATGAATAAAACGGCGCGAAATATAAAAAATATATTGTTAAGCCATTTAATAGAGCATATACGTGCAAAAAAGGAAAAAAAAACAAATTTACTGACTCTCAGCTTACATGGAAATAGACCAATCATGAAAATCAAACTGCGCATCATCATCGTTCAAGTAGTGATGCCGCATCATTGAGTGCCAATTGAGTGCCCTCTTAAGAGTCTGCCGCATCCGCCGCCGTGATGCCGCATCACTACGTACATTTTTAACATTTTTGAAGTTACCCATATTTAATTAAAATATAAATTGTTATAAGTTTATTGCATGCAATTAAAATATAAATTGTTATAAGTTTATTGCATGCATATACCGAGGTTACATGACATACTCAACACGAACTGAGTTCAAATTTCGGTTCGGTTTGTGTCATCTAACAGCGACCGACCGCTAAAATTGTGCCGAACGTGTTCTGAGTGGGTTCACAAGTTTTTGCTTGGTTGAGTACAATTTTCGGTCGGAGTATCATGTAACTAACGACTGTAAAATGAACCCAAAATTTAGATTGAAGTAAAGTGTTTTTTTAGGACATTATGACAGAAAAGATCGTGTTAAAACTGTTAGATGGCATAAAATATACAAATAAACACATTTAAAAAATGTTTAAGAGTGAAATACGACGAACTGACATTTAACCAAACCCAAATGACAACTAAAAATCCATGTTCAGTATTTCATATAATACTCGACCGAATATACAAACTCAGATCGAGTTAAGTTCAGTTTGCTTTCGGTTTGTCATGTAACTCCGGTAATAAATTGAGTTTTTAAAAATCGTCAAACGTCTTTATCGACACGTAAAGAGACGATATCGTGTTGCCAAATGCCAATTTTTGTTATCGACAGAAGAAAATTACCTAGTTTATAGCTACTCCAAAAATAATTCGAATTATGGATCATCCAAAATTTTTTACCCTATAAACGAGGTAATTCGAATTAAGGCTTAAACCGAAATATTTCGGCTTAAGCCATATAGTGCGTTTCCATGACAGCTTGAAGCTTACTTGAAGCGTACTTCAAGTACAAATGTAAACGCAATCAGCTCGACTGGAGTCGATCAAAAAGATTTTTGTGATCGGCTCGAGTGCTTGTCATGTAAACCGAGCTTGAAAGCTTGAGTGCTCGAAATTGCGAAAGTTAGGCCTGTAAATGTGTCTAAAGGTAATGTGTGCGAATATGAGGAGACAAAAATATTAATGAAGAAATAAAAGCACGATAAAAGGAAGAAATAAAAGAAATATAATAATAACTTCAAATGACAGCTAAAGAACTCAAGCTCAGTTTAAGCTAATATGCCGCTTCAAGTAGGTAGAGCATATACGCGCTCGAGTTCTTGAGATTTTCAAGCCTTCGAGTACTCAAGCTGTCATGGAAACGTAGTATATTACTATGTTAAGAATGTTTTTAATACCCGTTTATACGCTAATTTGAAATTTGGATGTAACTTTGAGTTAAAAAGATTTAATTTTTCTGCTATAAACTAGGAAACTGTCGACTCGGGAAACCAGTTCTGCGCACCTCGTTGACAAATTTTATAAATATATTTCTATCATTTCCTCTTTTTAGAACGGCAACCAACGCAGAAAAGAAAGGGATGCCCGCATGCCGAATGAATAAAGTTAATTTATCTTTAATTGTGTTGAGCAGAACTTTTAACCTCATGTAAAACCCCTGATCAACCAAGTCAGTTTATTCCTCATAATATGCATAATTTTACTATAACTATGCGAAATATTTCTCATCACTAAATTTAAAATAATTTAGAAAAAATTTCTTTTGAATACATGAGCTTTTTCATTCATAAAACGATAGTTCTCCGCAGTCGCGGCTGCAACCTTCCCGGGCAGAAGCGCGCATGCGACTGGTGGAAAATTTCAACAATCTAGTAATACATATAAGGGATAAAAACACACACTTGTTCAATTTGTTGCACAAATTACATTTGTCTGGGTCCCGGTCACCGGGGCTTCGAAGGCAATGAAAGTGCGGATGCCCTGGCTAAACAGGGCTCTGATTTAGAATTCATTGGTCCAGAGCCGGCTATTGCTGCAAAGGGCCCTGGCCGATCGGACTTTGATGAAACATATTGAACGCTGGAGGTCCGCTCCTGGACTGACCAACTCTAAGCGGTTCCTTCCAGTGCCGTCCCCTAAGACGGCCAAGGAATTATTACGGCGAAGTAGGAGTGATGTTAGGACACTTGTTGGCTTAATTACCGGACACTGTGCCCTAAATTACCACTTATGGAAGATAGGAAGGGCGGAGGACCCTACATGTAGGCTTTGCTTAGAAGAGGATGAGTCTGCCCTTCATGTTCTCTGTGAGTGCCCTGCAATAGCAAGGAGCAGGGTCTTTCTGTTCGAGAAGTCCCTGCTCGAACACTCAAGTCTAAGCGACAAACCACTAGGCAGACTGCTGAACTTGTTCAGGCGGTCTGGCCTACAAATATGAGGTGTAGGGGTTGTAGTACAATAGGCCAACTTAATGGCCGCAGTACCTTTGGACCTAATACCTCACACAGGAAAAAAAGGAATACCAACTAAGGAATACCAACTAAGGAATACCAACTAAGGAATACCCAACTAAGGAATACCCCGGCGATGGAAGCAGACGGAATCACTCCGACGATGGAAGCAACTTTGGAATCAGACCAGACACCAGCTACCCAAGGAACAGGCATCATCGGAAAGGTGGCGGTACGAGTGCCACCATTCTGGAAAAGGAGCCCCGACTTATGGTTTTGGCAGTTAGAGGCTCAATTCCATACCAACGGCATCACGCAGGATAGTACACAATACTATACGCTGGTAGGGAATTTAGATGCAGACATCCTCACAGAAGTTCGACAAATTATCCGCAACCCGCCCAAAGTAAACAAGTACGAAGAGCTGAAGAAACACATTCTCTTGGCGTTTCAAGACTCCGAGCAAAAAAGGCTGCAGAAACTTTTGAGAGACATCACCTTGGATGGACGGAAACCTACGCAGCTCCTCAACCAAATGAGGGAGTTAGCTTCTGATGGAGTTTCAGAGGAGGTGTTACGTACGCTCTGGTTACAACGACTTTCCCCGCAGACACAAGCAATCCTGGCCAACAACATAAGTCAAGATGTCAGCAAGTTGGCTGAGATGGCCGATAAAATTGAGGAAATAACGACGATGCCCGAGATTGCAGCCACTTCAACAGCAGCAGCGACATATCCTCTCACGGAGTTACGGGAACAAATAGCTTGCCTGAGAGACCACATAGCGGAACTGCGGTTCAACCAGACACAAAGATCATCACGTGGTAACAGTCGGCATCGTAGTAACAGCCGAGGGCGACGAAGGAGCTACACTTCAGCCGAGACACCGCCAGCGTGTTGGTATCACCGTAAGTTTGGCAAAAAAGCTAAACGTTGCCAACAACCGTGCAACTATCAAGAAAAAAACTAAGTCATGGGCAGCTAAAGGCGACTAGTCAGCCCACCAAATCCATCAGTCGCCTATATATCAACGAAAAATCCACAAGAAAGCGGTTTCTAGTCGACACCGGAGCTGAGGTTTCAGTGGTTCCCCCTACACCAGAAGAGAGAAAACAACCCACGACAAGACTACTATATGCAGCAAACGGAACGGAGATTGCGACATACGGTCAACGCCTTATCAAACTCAATTTGGGTTTACGCAGGACTTTCAGCTGGCCTTTTATTGTGGCCCAGGTAACAGAACCCATATTAGGTTCAGATTTTTTGTCCCATTTTAACTTACTAATCGACATGAAGAACAAAAGACTAATTGATGGAACCACGAAATTGTACATCAGCGGTTCAACCGTGGCCCATCACAGCATGCAACTAAGCACCATCAACGGAACATCCCATTACCTGTTGAAGGAATTCAAGAACATTACAATACCTAACCCAATCACGAAGGTCAAACATCAGGTATTACACTACATCCGAACAAGAGGTCCACCAGTGCATTCAAAACCCAGACGGCTCACACCTGAGCAGCTAAGGATTGCGAGGCAAGAGTTTCAACACATGCTGGATCGCCCGTCAAAAAGCAACTGGTCCAGCCCACTACACATGGTGAGAAAAAGTACGGGTGACTGGCGCCCGTGCGGCGACTACAGGAGATTGAACGCGGTAACGTTACCAGACCGCTACCCAATCCCACATATACAGGATTTTACACAAAAACTTAGTGGAAAGAAAGTTTTCAGCACCGTGGATCTGAAGCGCGCCTATCACCAAATCCCGGTAAATCCTGATGACATCCCCAAAACAGCAATCACAACACCGTTTGGACTGTACGAGTTCCCAGCTATGACTTTCGGTTTGTGCAACGCCGCACAAACGTTCCAACGGTTCGTCCATGAAGTAACCAGGGGACTTGACTTCTGCTGGCGTTACATTGACGACTTTCTGGTCGCCTCAACAACAGTAGAAGAACACCGAGATCATCTCAGGCAGCTTTTCGAGCGCTTTCGGCAGTATGGCATTTCCATCAACCCAGCGAAATGTGTATTCGAAACAACAACAGTAAATTTCCTGGGTTACCACATCTCCGAAATGGGAACGAAACCACTTCCCACCAAGGTAAAAGTTATCAACGGCCAGAAACGGTTCGAGAGCTGCGAAGGTATCTAGGCATGGTAAATTACTATAGGCGATTTATACCTAAAGCCGCGGAGCTCCAAGCTACACTAAATGGTTGCTATACGGAAAACAAAATAAAACGACAGGACCCCTATCCAGTGGACGTCAGAACGTGTGGAAGCCTTTGACAAATGCAAACAAGCACTAGCAAACTCAGCTCTTCTCGCTCATCCAAAAGTAGACGCGCCAGTGGCTCTAATGGTAGACGCATCGGAGATAGCTGTAGGTGCAGGGGTTCAACAGAATACTTCAGAAGGATGGCAACCACTAGGATTCTTCTCCCAGAAGTTATCAACAGCTCAAACGAAGTACAGCGCTTATGATAGGGAACTTTTGAGCGCCTACACCGCAGTAAAGCACTTCCGTTACCTGTTGAAGGGCAGACAAAAACCAGAAAAGTCATCACCTAGACAACTCAGGTATTTCAACTACATTGGACAGTTCTGTAATATCGTTAGTTTCAGTTCTGAATTAAACCGCTGTAATGTAATTTAAGTTGTAACGCTGTATATCAAATCTTCTCTGTAAACACAGTCTAGTAATGTCAATGATGAAATAAAGTCGTGGTTTTCAAGAACAAGGTTTCTTTTTATTTCTAAGACGGTAGTTGTGGTTAATTCCGGAACCCTATCCCCATCATACACAACATAATTGGCGACGAGGAGAAAAAATTTGACATTTTTAATAATGGATGCTGATCAATTCCAAAGATTTTTGGAGATGCAGCTGCAGCAGCAACAACAGCTCATCCAAGCTTTAGGGAACATGACGGTGCGAAACAACATAAACAGCAACTACAGAGACAACATAAAAAATTTTAGGTGCGAAAAGTACGACACAGGCACAAAGGCCGATACGTACGTGGAATATTTTGAAGCACAATGTTAACTCTGGAAATTGATGGAGGATAACACAGAAGCCGCAAAGGTAAGAAAAGATCTATTTCTTTCAGGCCTTAAACCTGAGACATTTCACAAGTTACGCGTTTCTTTCACGGACTCCAACGTGAATTTTGCAAACCAGACCTACAACGTGATTAAAGCAAAGTTTCTATCGCTTTTCCATATAAAGAAAACACGATTTAAAGCCCTGGTGCAATTCTGGAATTGTACACGTTTAGAAGGGCAAAGTTTCGAATCGTTCGCAAATAATCTTAAAGAATTAAGTGTAGACTGCGGATATAATGGGGACGCCTTAGATAGGCAATTAAGAGATCGATTTGCAACTGGGCTAAATCACAAATGGATAGAAATAGAGCTAAAGCAAAAGTGGCCTGAATTAAGATCGACTGAAAATGGCACTGAAAGGGAAATAACATAAGTTTTCGCAATTGCGCAAGCCTGCGAGACAGCGGAACGAGATATAGAGCCAAACGCGAGCCATACCAATGTGTTTAAATTACAAAAAAAACGCCCAACAACCTAAAGAAAACACGTAAGGTAGCCCAACAAAAGATTTTTCATGAGAATCAGTGTCGACGATGTGGTCAACGTATGCACCCCGCGTCGAAATGCCGAGCAGCCAAGCATAAATGTGAAAGTTGCGGCATAATTGGTCATTATGGCAGCTGTTGCCTTAAAAATGGACGAGCCAAAATTGCAACTACAGGTAGGCAAAAGAACAACGCACATCATACAGAGGGAAATTCTTTTAATGACAGCAGCGACAGTAGTGCGAAAGAGAACATCATTGGAAAAATCCACGGCATTGGTAGCAGCAAGAAGATCGATGTCAAAATAAACGGGAAATCGATGGTTATGGATTGGGATCCAGGTTCGTCTTTTTCCATCATCGACTCTAAGACATGGCAGGAAATTGGATCACCACGCTTAACAAAAGGTCCTACAATGACAGCTTACGGTGGTTTCAAGGTCCGTTCTTTAGGGAAAACCAGCGTTAGCGTCACCATAAGAAATTGCGAGAAACAACTTCAAGTTGTGGTAGTAGAACGAGATGCACCAGCTTTATTCGGTCTACCGTGGTGCGAGGAGTTTAATATGGAATTTTCAAAGGAAGTTTACGCAATTAAAGATTCTACACCTACACACAATAACGACCACTACAACAGCGTCGTGAGATCTAACAAGATCACAACAAACAACACGGATAACCGCATAGGATCAAACCCAACAACGGGGAACAAATTGGACCAAATTTTGTGGCAAAATAGAACCTTATTCCGAAGTGACACCGGAAAGGTCAAGGATTTCGAGGAAAACATTCACATTAAACCCAATACATTACCTGTTCACATTTCAGCACGTCCGATTAAATTTGGCATTCAACAAAATGTCGAAAACGAGTTAAAACGCTTAGTGGACGAAGGTATAATTTCGGAAGTGGATCCAAACAAAACACCAGTGGAGTGGGCGACTCCAACCGTAAATGTGCCAAAGAAAAATGGAGTGATTCGTATATGTGGAGATTTTCGTACTACGATTAATCCAGTGCTTGTAACTGAATATTTCCCTGTACCACTCTTAGAGCAAACAAGACAGAAGTTAGCAAAAGGCGAACGTTTCAGTAAAATAGATTTAAAAGACTGCTACCTTCAATTTTCTATTGCCCCAGGATCGAGGAAATATCTAATAATATCGACGCACAAGGGATATTTCCAATACAACCGATTGCCTTTCGGAATCGCTAGTGCTCCAGCAATATGTCAACGTTTCCTACAGAAGCTACTCAAAGACATTCCTGGTGTAAGAATCTATCTTGACGACATAGCAATAACCGGACGAAATGACAATGAACATCTGGCAAATCTACAGGCAGTACTACAACGCTTAAACGAAGCGGGGGTAACCATACGAAGAGATAAGTGTACTTTCTTACAGACAAAAATAGAGTACTTAGGACATGAATTCACGAAGAATGTTGTGTCACCACTAACCAACAAAATAAGTGCTATCCAAAATGCCCCTACACCAACTGACAAAACGGAGTTACGCTCCTTTCTCGGTCTGGTGAACTATTATGAGAAATTTGTTCCAAATCTACAAACAGTCGCTGCGAACAAAAATCAAATGGAAATGGACAAAACACCATCAAAATACTTTCAAAAAAGTTAAGAAGATTTTGGAACATCCGAAACTATTGATAGCCTACGACCATGCCAAGGAACTGTTCCTATCATGCGACGCGTCGGAAAAGGCCGTGGGAGCGGTCTTATACCATCACACAACACAGGACGGGGAACAACCCATCGCATTTGCATCTAGGAAGCTGTCACCAGCGGAGCAAAGGTATTCCGTAATCGACCGGGAAGCCCTGGCTATTGTGTTTGCAATTAAAAAATTCGACCAGTACGTGAGAGGTATTTCATTTACACTTAAAACCGATCATAAACCGTTGCAGCATCTCTTCGGGACAAGGAGGAATTTACCCAAGTTGGTAAATAACCGATTGACACGATGGGCATTATTTGTAGGCCAATACGATTACAAAATTGAATATCGAAAGGGCTCAACAAACGTAATCGCAGATTGTCTATCGAGACTTCCAGATGATAACGAAATAACATCTAGCATCGAAAGGAGAATAAACCTCATGGTGCAACGCCTACAGGAAGAGAAGTGTTCGGATTTAAAATTGGAAAGGTCCTACCTAAGACGAGAAACAGAAAAAGACAATATCTTGAAAAAAGTGATGTGGTGCCTTCAAAGAGGTTGGGCAAGCCACATGATCACAGCGGACATTAACCCTTACTACGACAAAAGAAGCGAATTATCGACCGAGGACCACATTTTATTATGGCAGGGGCGTATCATTGTTCCAACGTCGTTGCGAAAATTAGTATTAACACGTTTACACGAAGGGCACCCAGGAATAGTCGCGATGAAAGCATTGGCAAGGTATTATGTGTGGTGGCCTAAGATGGACAAAAACATAGAAGAGTATTCCAAAACATGTCACGCATGTCAAACAAACAGAGATAGGGAACCACCACTCCCGGTCTACTCATGGTCAATCCCCGAGAAAAACTGGGAAAGGATTCATTTGGATTATGCAGGTCCATTCGAAGACAGACACTGGCTAGTGATCGTGGACGCGTTGTCAAAATGGGTTGAGATAAAACCAGTAAAAGCTACCACAGCGGAAATGTTATGCGAAGTCCTGGAAGATGTATTTGTCATTTTTGGATATCCTAAACTTATAGTAAACGACAATGGACCTCAATTTATTTCCAGAACTTTTAAAAACTATTGCAGTTATCATGGAATAAAAAACATCACTTCTTCACCCTATCATCCGAGAGCAAATGGATTGGCTGAACGAACCGTGCGTACTTTTAAATCCAGAATGAAAGCGACAAGAGCATCGGGAAAAGACATCAGGCAACTTGCCACATCTCTGGGAAGGATAATGTAATTGCAGATTCCCGCCACATCTCTGGGAAGGATAATGTAATTGCAAATTCGCTGTCAAGAATCGAAGCGATATTTCCGCCATCACCTATCGACTACGAAGATGTAGCAGAGCAACAAAACGGGGATGAGGAACTCCAAAATCTTACATCAACAACATCGCTACAGCTGAGGAAATATCAACTAACGAACTCTAACCGGTTGCTATACTGCGACGCATCAACTGGAAAAGTGCGACCCTACATACCGGAGAAACATCGTCGACAAGTGTTTGATGCAATACACAACTTATCTCATCCAGACGTCAAGAAAACAACGCAGTTGGTTACAGAGAGGTTCATCTGGCCCAACGTGAAGAAAGATTGCCGCGTTTGGTCACAGTCTTGCATTGATTGCCAAAAAAGCAAGGTGCATAAACACACAAAAACTCCAACAGCAGATTTTCCACCACTTGAGGGACGATTCCAGCAAATACATATAGACATCATAGGACCCTTACCCTATTGCGATGGTAACAACTACGCACTTACATGCATCGACCGATTCACGCGATGGCCCGAAGTAATCCCCATGCCGGACATCACAGCAGAAACCGCAGCGAAAGCATTCTTATCCGGTTGGATTGCTAAATTTGGAACCCCTAAAAAAATCATAACGGACCAAGGACGCCAATTTGAATCGACGCTGTTTAAAGAACTAGCCAACATTTTAGGAATCAAAAGAAACAGATCATCGCCGTACCACCCTGGCGAACGGAATGATTGAACGTTTTCACAGAACATTAAAAACCGCAATCAAGTGTCATACATCCCATCTGTGGACCGAGCAACTTCCCATAGTGCTGCTGGGTTTAAGAGCAGCGCTGCACGAGGACATGAAGGCATCACCCGCAGAATTGGTCTATGGAACGAAGCTCAGACTTCCAGGGGAATTCTTCACAGCAGAAAATACTACAGAGCAATCAGACACATTTATTCAACACCTCCAGAACTACATAAGGGACATCCAAGCAACACACCCAATGCGGCACGGGATGCAAAAATCTTTGTACATAAAGGTTTTCCAACATGCACTCATGTTTTTGTGCGAACGGATGCAGTCAAACGTCCACTACAACAGCCTTTTGAAGGACCTTATCAAGTATTTTCGAAGTCATCAAAGCATTTCACTCTACTTGTGAACGGACAGCAGAAAGTAATCTCTCTTGACAGACTCAAACCAGCTATCCTGTAACAACCGGGAAGAACTAGAAGAGGATAAAACCAAAACGACGAAAGAAGTATTAACACCAACGGACACAACAACAACTAGATCAGGAAGACATGTGAGGATACCAAAACGATATCATGAACACTGCAGGGGGAGTACTGTGGCAACTTCACTGTATAGGAAATAAAATTTATTATTCGTTATATGATTCACATGTAACATTTAATGTACTTCATATATCTGATATTTTTGATTGATGTTTTTCCTTGATACTATATGATTCACATGTAACATTTTATATACATTGTATAAAGGATTTAATAATGTACAAATAAAGTATTCAGTTCAGTATTAAAAAGGAGTTGTGTTAAATAGTACCTACAAAGTAGCTATAACAAGCCCTTGCAAGAAGACAGCAGCCAACATAGCAGAGCCAGCCAAAGTCTGTAGCTGATATTTAATAGATTTACAAAAATACAGGGTAATATGTAAACCTCTACCAAAAAAGTTTCAAAACACCCTAGCGGCTAAATCGTTACGATCCCCCCCATCCATACGATTTTTTGTTCGTCTATCCAAGGCCTATTCACAGCCAAGCGGTTGGACACTTCAGCTAATACACCCTGTATACCATAAAGAGGATTAATATGGTATCTTATGTACATCATGTTAAACACAAGGTCAGACGTAAGCGCGGCAGTCAACTATTACAGTCGTTTTCAAAATAACGCTACAACGAATGAAGGGGTTTAAAGATATTGTGATGATTTATGCGCCATCTATTGAAAATTAACTTTATTTGGTTGGAGTCTGAATTAACGAGTTATGTACTAAACTAAAATTAGAACGAACGATAATCCAAAACAACTTCAACTTCAAGCTCCTCAAAAACTTGCCCAAAAGAAGAGAAAAGAACATACCACTAGGAACTAGAAAATGGACGAAGGTTCCAGAAGGTAGATAAAGGTGGAGCTGGGATATAAAAGCGACTTGAAAGGCGCTGAAAAAGCCAGTTTAGATTTGAAAGGCGATGAAAGTGTTCTAAAGTGAGAAAGAACACTGTGATGGCAATTTAAAAGTAAATTATAAAGCGATAGATAAAATTTAATAGTGCGAGATATTAAATTGAAAGTGATTATAGTGAACTATAAGAATTTTGTTTGTTATTAAGGCCGTTTGCCAAAATACCATTTCGAATTTTTCTCATTTCCCAAGGCCCTTCGATATTCTAAAGTGTGCCAAAATCCCAATTCACACATTTCAATGACAGTTAAAAAATTCATTGAAAATGGACGACAAAACAAACATTTGTTGAAAATTTTTAATATTTTATTATTTTAGATTAGATTGTTAGATTGTTTAATCTTCTTCTTGTAAATGAATGATTGAGCGTTATCCCTAATTGCAATATTTTTTTAGTTTCTTCCTGCAAAACTAAAAGTATTGTACTAAAATGATGTCTGCTTGCGAGTGTTTAAAACCATAAATAATTAATAACTGGTTTCCAGTTATGTTTTGTTTTTATATTTTTACTTTTATTTCGTGTTTTCCAGTTGATATTAAGATATCAGACAAGCATATTAGGGTGGAAAAAAATCAGAGCAAGATTTTGTTTGCATAATATTTTTCTCTAAACATTTTTCATCTCTGTTTAGCTAAGCAACAAATTTATTATTTTAAGTAAAATCTTCTTTGCATTTCCTTTTTTCCATAATTTATTGCTATTACTTGTTTACTTTTTTAAATTTATTTAACGGCTGACTTGATTAAAGTAAAAACTGAAATGTTTATAATAATTTAAGCACATTGATTATATACTAAGTAGATGTGGACAAACGCGAGTCAAATTAACTTCAGGTTACGGCACCACGAGCTGGGGGCGCTAATATCGCAGGGTTTTATGCTCCGCTATATATGGTTAGTTTCCGAAATAAACTTTTTCTGGTTTATGTGAAAGCCCTTCGCGCATTTGACAACAAAATCAGAAGCTGCGGCTTTGGGTTTAGTGGCTGCGAATCTAAAAATAGATTCCTATGCGCTTTTTGTTATTGTTTTGTTCGGGAAGGGCAAAGAGGGTGAAAAAATTATGGATTTCGTGGCCGATGGGTGAAATGTGACAATAAGGGAGTGAAATGAATCGGCGAGACAACTTTAATGGGAAATTTGGCATCAAGAGTTTTTTATTATGTTGAGAAAATTGAAATGGGTTTCAAGGGGTTATTTCACCTTTTTAGCGGAAATATGTGAAATTTGTAGGTTTTGTTTTTCAATTTTAATTTTAAAATTGAAATTTTTGCAAATAATAGTACTAGTATTGCTATATAAAATAATTTTCACTTTTGATGTATGCCAGTTAATTTTGCAGTTTTACGAAGGGGCCGATTTAGAGATTGCAAAAATTTTCTGCTTATCGGTTGGTTTAAGTTTCCGAATAAAAATTAAAATGAAGTTAGTTTTGATGAGAGCCTTTTTATCTACTTGACAACTTTTAAGAAAAAGATTTTTTTACCTTTGAACAATAAAAAAATATTAAAAATTAATGAAAATATTGTGATGATTATGCGCCATCTGTTTGTCGAGAGGATGAATCAACGATTTTCGGTTGTTGTCTGAACTAAGCATTTAAGTACTAAACTAAAATTGGAACGCGCGATAAGTGAAGACAACTTCAAGCTCCTGAACGAAAAGAATAGAACATACCACTAGGCTCGAGAAAAAGGACTCGAGAAGGTTCCAGAAAGTAGACAATGGTAGAACTGCCTATATAAAAGCGCCTGGCAGCCGCTATCAGTCAGTTTTTGATTGAAAAGGCGATAAAAAGTGTTCCAAAGCGATAACAGTGAAAAGTGGTGATTTAAAAGAGAATTATAAAGCGATAGATAGAATTTAATAGTGCGAGTTATTAAAGTGAAAGTGATTATAGTGAACTGTAAGAATTGTGTTTGTAATTAAATTGTGTTTTGGTTTGTGATTAATAAATACTTGTGTGGATAATTAAAAAGTGCATTCCTTAATTAATCCTACGAATCCATTAAGCCGTAAAAACGTAACAATTGGTGTCAGAAGTGGGATTAATTAAGAGATAAGTGAAATAAGTGAGTTTTTAAAATAATTGTGACCGGAATTTAATTTTTGTGAGTGCGAACTAAAGACATATTAACAAAATGGGTCGAAAATTAGTTGATTTGCGTACTGTGGAGTTGAAAACAGAACTAAGTAAACGCTCGTTGTCAACGGTGGGTGCTAAAAGTTCCTTAACCGCGCTGCTTCGAGAAGCTATGGTGAACGAGGGAAAAGATCCTGAAACCTACATTTTTGAAGCCGAAGTAGAAGCGGAGCCAGAAGAAACGACAGTGAGTATGGCAGAACTTTTTAAAACATTGATGGTGATGAAGGAAGCGCAAGAACGGTCATCAGCAGCGCAAGAACGTGCATCGGCAGAGATGAAAGAGGCGCAAGAACGGTCATCGGCAGAGGTGAAGGAAGTGATCACGGCGGAAGTGTTGGCGTTAAAAGATGAACAGAAATTGTTAGCAGTAGCTCATGAACGCTCGTTAGCAGAACTCAAAGAGTCTATGGAAGAACAGAGAAACCAGATGGAGCAGAAATTCGAACTAATGTCACTCTCTGTTGATAAAAAGCTGGATAACGTAAAGGAAAATGTGAGGAATGATCTGGAAAATCTCGAATCTTCCATTAAAGCAAATGTAGAGAATGATCTGGAAAAGCTCGAAAATTCCATAAGGGAAAATGATGAAAAGTTGAAGATTGAGCTAGAATCGGTCAGAGCCGAGCTAGAAAGGGTAAAGATTCACCACCCAGCGACAGCATCACATGAAGTCATCGGAGCAAGGAAACTGCAGCCTCCAACTTTCGACGGGCAAAGCCCATGGCCTACTTATAAGCTCCAATTCGAAGCAGCAGCAACAGGCAATTACTGGACTGAGGAGGAAAAAGCAACGGCCTTAACGTTGTCACTAAGGGGCACAGCAGCAGAAATATTGCAGTCAATACCAGCAGAACATCGCAACAGCTACGGGTTCTTAGTTCAAGCGCTGGAAATGCGTTACGGTGATCAGCACATGCAAGAGGTTTATCGACTTCAACTTCGCAATCGACTTCAAAAGCCAGGAGAAACTTTACAACAACTATGCGCAGATATCGAGAGGTTAGTGCATCTGGCTTATCCTAGCTTTGGACAAGACTACATCAACGAAGTAGCAAGAGAGACTTTCCTTAACTCTTTTGCTGACCGGGATCTACAACAGGCAGCCAGATTGGCCGGAAAGAAGAATACCGCAGAAGTTTTGGCTTATGCTCTGGCATACGAGGCAGCGAGGCAAGCATCAAGAAGTGCAGTCCGCCTCAGAGAGATCCACACAACAGAGGATAGTTGCAACAGAATGAATGCAACGGAGGTACGCGGTCGACTCCGATGCTGGAACTGTAGCGAACCGGGTCATTTGCAAAGGAATTGCAGAAAGCGAAGGAGAGCAGAGTCTCCCGAAAATAGGAGTGGCGGAACTTGCTGTGAAAAATGCGGACATCGGCAGAAAGGTGACCAGAGGGAGGCCGAAAACAATGACTCCGTGTCTCCCCGCAGACAGCAGCAGGGAAACGAATAAAGACTAACTCCATGGGGCGGGAGTTAGTCGGGGAAATCGAAGCCCCCGGTGTCATCATCACCACTATAAAACAACTGCAGCGTAGTGGCAACAGCCTGGTCATCGATGGAAAGATTGGAGCGGAAAAATGCACAATAACTGTAGACACTGGTGCTTCAAAATCTGTTATCCGGGCTGACATGGTCGGCAATAAATGGCTGAAAGACGCACGACAATACAGACTGAAAACTGCAACAGGAGAGCCAGTACGATTACACGGGGAAATTATGTTGGATGTGGTTCTTGCTGACATTGGATTTTCACATTCATTCCTGGTAGCTGATATAACAGACGAGTGTATTCTCGGTCTGGACTTTATGAAAGCACATAAAATTCTACTGGACATTGGAGAGGAAATACTGAGATATGACAACAAGGAGATTCCAATGGCCACAGGATCCACTTGTTATTCGCAGCTTAAAGTCGTCGCTCGTGAAGATACCGTGCTTCCTCCGTGTGCTGAGAAATTGGTACGGGCGATAGTCGATGGTGATCCCGGGAGCTACCGATTTTACCTTATAGAACCAGAAGCAACGGAACAAAGCAAAAATATAGCAATTGGGAAATGTCTGGTGAGCATCGACGACAAGAAGGAGGTATTCGTGAGAGTGCTAAATACTAACGAACGAGAAGTACGATTGAAGAAGGATACGGTTTTGGGGAAAGGAGAACCGGCAGAACAGATTACATTAGTGGAGTGCGCTAACATCGAAACGGTTCCAAAACCAAAGCCAAAGGCCACGAAATTAGTAAACGCAGTGCTCTCGACTAGTTGTCTTGAACAAAAACAGTATCTCCAGGCAAGGAAATTAGTAGAGGATTTCAGTGATATCTTCGCCATGAGAGATGATGACTTTGGGAAAACGGACATCGTTCAACACAGGATCGACACCAAAGATGCCCAGCCAATTAAACAACCGCCGAGAAGACTACCACTAGCCAAGCGGGAAGAGGCAGCCGGTATGATTGAAGATATGAGAAGACAAGGCCTTATAGAGGAGTCGAAAAGCCCTTGGATGTCTCCCGTGGTTCTAGTCAGAAAGAAAGATGGCAGTACAAGATTTTGCGTGGATTATCGGCGGTTAAACGACATCACTAAAAAGGACAGCTACCCATTACCTCGAATCGATGACACACTGGACACTCTCTCTGGAGCTAAATGGTTTTCTACCTTGGATCTTAAGAGCGGCTACTGGCAAGTCGAAATTCACCCGGAGGACCGAGAAAAGACAGCCTTCTCTGTAGGAAACGGCCTGTGGCAGTTTACAGTCATGCCGTTTGGATTGTGTAATGCTCCAGCTACATTCGAACGACTGATGGAATGCGTCTTGCGAGGACTGACATGGAAGACTTGTCTGGTTTATTTGGACGATATCATCGTCGTTGGAAAAAGTTTCGAGGAACATCTGGGCAATCTACGAGAGGTTTTCCAGAAGTTGAGAACTGCCCAACTGAAACTCAGTCCTAAAAAGTGCGTACTGTTCAGAGACCAAGTCAACTATCTCGGACATGTGGTTTCATCCAATGGAGTTCAAACAGATCCTGAGAAAATAACAGCGGTTAAGAATTGGCCCACACCGAAGGATAAACATGAACTTCGAAGCTTTTTGGGACTTGCCACCTATTATAGGCGTTTTGTCAGAAATTTTGCCGACATAGCTAGGGAATTACATAAACTGACAGAAAAAGGAAAACCATTTATCTGGACAGAAAAGTGCGAGGAAAGTTTCAACACACTAAAACGAGGACTTTGCCAAGCACCAATACTTACATATCCGAAGCCAGGGGAAAAATTCATATTGGACACAGATGCGAGTAATGTCGGAATTGGTGCAGTGCTATCACAAAACTTCGAAGGGCAGGAAAAGGTCATAGCTTACTACAGTAGAGCGCTGTCAAAATCGGAGCGGAATTACTGCGTCACAAGGAGAGAACTGTTGGCAATCGTGGACTCAACTAAGCACTTCCACAAGTATCTCTATGGGCAAAACTTCATCCTTCGAACGGATCATGCAGCATTAAAATGGCTGATGCAATTTAAAAATCCTGAAGGACAAGTGGCAAGATGGATCGAGAGACTTCAGTCCTACGACTTTAATATAGGCCACAGAAAAGGAGGAAACCATGGAAATGCAGATGCACTCTCCCGGCGACCCTGCGTAAAAGATTGCAAACATTGTGGGCGTATTGAGGAAAAGTGTCAAAGGACAACCGTTGAGCCAACGACAGGATGGGACGACCAGGGCCTCCGAGACGCCCAACGCGACGACCCAGATATTTCTTCGATTCTGGCATGGAAGGAATACGAGGAGAAGCCTGAATGGAAGGATATTGCAGAAAGAAGCGAAACCCTGAAGAGCTATTGGGCCCAATGGGATTCATTGCACATCGAGCGAGGAGTGTTAAAGCGCAAATGGGAAACCGCTGACGGTACCTCTCACCGAATGCAGGTGTTAGTCCCTCGCAGTAGAATAAGAGATATTCTCGAGGAGTGTCATAATGGCGCGTCAGGAGGACATCTGGGAGTCAATAAAACTTTGGCAAAAATAAGAGATAGATTCTATTGGCTTCACATGCGAGACGATGTTGCAGACTGGTGCCGTAAATGCACAACTTGTGCCAGCAGCAAAGGCCCTCGAGTAAAAACAAAAGGAGAAATGCAGCAATACAACGTGGGAGCCCCATTTGAAAGAATTGCAATCGATGTGGCGGGACCTTTTCCAGCATCAGACCGAGGGAATCGTTACATTTTGGTGGTTATGGACTACTTCAGTAAGTGGCCCGAAGCATATGCCATTCCAAACCAGGAAGCAATCACTGTTGCAGAGGAATTAGTGAACAATTGGATCTGCAGATTTGGTGTTCCTCATGAGCTTCATTCTGACCAAGGGAGAAATTTCGAATCTCAAGTTTTTCAAGAAGTATGTAAGATACTCGGAATGAAGAAGACCAGGACGACGCCCCTTCATCCCCAATCCGATGGAATGGTAGAACGATTCAACAGGACAATGCTAGAGCACTTAAGGAAAGTCGTTAGCGAGCACCAGCGCGACTGGGACAGTTATATCCCTATTTTTCTAATGGCATACCGGACAGCAGTTCATAATTCCACAGGACAAACCCCTTCTAGTGTGATTTTTGGAAGACAAATCCGGCTGCCAAGCGACTTGAAATTTGGGACACCTGTGGAAAGCAACGAATCTACTGGCGGTTATACAGGTGAACTTCGTGATAGACTTGCAGATATCCACCAGCTCGCAAGGAGGAATCTCAAGATAGCCAGTGACAGGATGAAAACAAGGTACGACCTCCGAGCAAACTGTAGCGGATTCCAGGAAGGTGACCTCGTTTGGCTGTTCAACCCTCGAAGACGGAAAGGCAAGTCTCCGAAACTTCAGCGTCAGTGGGAGGGGCCCTATAAAATCCTAACACGGATCAACGACGTGGTCTACAGGATTCAACAAGGACCCAAAGCAAAGAAGAAGATTGTGCACATAGACAGGCTGTGCCCATATCATCAGCCGGATCCAGGATGGACAACTGTTCGGGACGAACAGTCCTAAGAAGGGGGCAATGTGATGATTATGCGCCATCTGTTTGTCGAGAGGATGAATCAACGATTTTCGGTTGTTGTCTGAACTAAGCATTTAAGTACTAAACTAAAATTGGAACGCGCGATAAGTGAAGACAACTTCAAGCTCCTGAACGAAAAGAATAGAACATACCACTAGGCTCGAGAAAAAGGACTCGAGAAGGTTCCAGAAAGTAGACAATGGTAGAACTGCCTATATAAAAGCGCCTGGCAGCCGCTATCAGTCAGTTTTTGATTGAAAAGGCGATAAAAAGTGTTCCAAAGCGATAACAGTGAAAAGTGGTGATTTAAAAGAGAATTATAAAGCGATAGATAGAATTTAATAGTGCGAGTTATTAAAGTGAAAGTGATTATAGTGAACTGTAAGAATTGTGTTTGTAATTAAATTGTGTTTTGGTTTGTGATTAATAAATACTTGTGTGGATAATTAAAAAGTGCATTCCTTAATTAATCCTACGAATCCATTAAGCCGTAAAAACGTAACAATATTGCAGATAGTCAGTCACAGACCAAGAAACCGTAAGTGGGTTTTTGTGGCAAAGGACTAGCCGCTAATTATGGGGCTTCACGGCAAGCTTTCAGTTAAATAATTAATCCAGTCTATTTGTGAATGTGTTTAATAATTTAAACAATTTTTATTTCAAATTCTTGTATTATTTCCACGGTGTGGTGGAGTGGGATATAAACAATATGTATATACCAAAACTTTTAGAATTTTGAGTAATTATTTACAGCAGAGGTAGGGGTTGTAAATAGGTTAACATGAACACATTTTCTTTGAAATTACGCGTCTGTCATACTTTAAAAAGTTTGTTGGGTTATGATTCAAGTTTAGCGATTTGATAGCACTTATTTTAATAAACATTATGACTCTGGACTCAGGTCAACTCCCAAGCTACCTCATTCTCTCGCGTAATTATTCAGGCTTGGAGTCTCCGACCGCGATGAGTAGAGTAGGCGCGCGAGAATCCTCGTGTTGTGGTCACGGGGAAAGGTAACGGCAAAGTAAATTATTACCCTTAAGATGAACATTTAAAAAAATGATCAAAATAGGAACTGTCAAGTATAACCTTTAATTAATTCGACTTATTTTGAGAAATATCAAGGTTTTGAACAAAAATTCCGATTTTTTTGTATTGTTTTTTATTATCGTAAACAAATATTTTCAAATTTATATTTTGCATAATATGTACCCTTTTCCACACCACCTTCGAGGTAAAGTACTAGGCGCTTTTTTTTTAACGTGGTTTCCCCTTTAGGAATAGTCCACACTTTGTTTTGGTCAAGCAAGCACAGTTTATGTACTATTTAAGAGATATTTAAGAAAATTCGCTTTTGGCCGTCGTAGGAAGTTCAATAAAGATAACGGGAATACGCTTCAGACCAATCAACATCTATAATGGACTCCGACAAATGGACTCTCTGGCATGTTTTCTTTTTATCACTATCACTATCACTTTCGCTAGCACTGGCACTATCACTGTTAACACAATCACCAATACGAACATCAACATCACCACTATATCACCATCAGCACCATCACCAAGATCACCATCTGCACCATCACCACTCGCCATGAGCACCATCACCTATTCCACCGTCAGCACGACCACCATAATCATCATCACCATCACCAAGTTCACCATCTGCACCATCAGCACCATCACCAACTCCACCGTCACCTATTCTACCGTCAGCACCACCACCATAATCACCATCGCTAATATCACCATCAGCACCATCTACAAGTTCAACATCTGCACCATCACCACTCACCATGAGCACCATCACCAATTCCACCATTAGCACCACCACCATAACCACCATCACCAATATCACCATCTACATCACCACCGTAACTACCATCACCTATACCACTACCACCATCAGCACCATGGCCGCGATAACAACCACTCACTCAAAATCGCCATAGAACCACCACCACTCGCCATTAGCACAACATAAATTTCACCATCACTAATATCACCATTTGCACCACCGCCGTTACTACCTACCACTACCACCACCACTAGAACATAATCACCATAGCACCATCGCCACTCGACCACTCGCCATCAGCACCACCACCAATGTCACTATCAGCACCATGTCCACATCACATTATTCCGTTCCCCTCAATATATTAATCCTTTTTGATGTGTCTTTGAATTGAAATGTTTGATTCATATTTTTGAGTTCTATCCATATAAGCAGTTTTAAAATATATTTTAAAACTACTGGCTTGTGTTCACAACCTGGCCACTGTGACACCAGAGAATTTATTTTAGGAAAAATAAATTGGTTGAGGACATCTTTTTTCCACATAATCTTCTGAAATAGTTCCTGAAACGCGCAATATACAATTGCTAATTCGGCTTCAAATACTTCACTAGGAACAGTAAGAGAACCATATGATTGGGAGGGATTAAATGCTTTATGTTGTATTAGCAAATATTTATTAGATGTTTCAGGGGAACTATTTACAACATGGGATTTGCATGCCTCACATTTCATACGATGAACTATTTTATGAGATATGTAACCGAAATAATATAAGTTCGAGTTATATTTAAGCTTTTCCTGCGGTGTACTCTTGTCAAAAATGTCCTGAAGCATTTCTACATATTCTTCTATTTGGATATCTTCTTCTTGATCCATATAGTCATTACTAGTACAAGCTTCTGGTGGTACGATGTCCTCACTTTCTCTTGTTGGATTACAATCTATCAGATTGATTGACTCGGAATCAACATAGCTAGAATGCTCTGAAGGAGCTGCATTTTGGAAAACGATTTGCTTTAAATTTCTATATGTTCTATAAACCGATGGATTACGTTCATATGATCCTTTAAATCCCCTTACCATAGATATCATGTTTTCTAAAGGATCCTGGTTTAAATGACCGGTTATAATGTAATCTTGTTTTCCTTTCAGATCATTCCACAACATTTCTATAGCTGTTATCGTTTGCAATAAACCATCGAAACAATATGGCCGCTTCATTCGTCCTGTATACGCCCACTTGCTAATATAATTTTTAGCATCTTTTAAATTTTCCAATATTGTGTTGTTCGACGATATAGCATTCCGTGCAGGATTTTTAGAATATCTGATTACGCTATTCAAATTATCAAATAATGTATTCAGAGTGCTTATAAAATGAGCAGTATTTAAAGGCACCTCCTTCTTTTCTCCTTCAAAGCAATTAAGGCCAACTGCGGTTAGAATCGCCGATGCTACACTATGACTTAAAACATGAGTAGCAAGTTTCACAGACATCCTATCAAAATTTTTTGGGTCTATGTGCACATCCGTTAATTTGTACATTGCCCTAATTTTTCCATTGTCGAAATTATATACATCTCTAATGACACTCCAAGATATAGCATTATTCTCTATTTGTATATCGTGTAAATAAAGGCAATTTCGTACGCTTTTAAAAAGATGAGGAATATCAAAAAATACATAAATTTTCTTACCTTCGATGATAAAGTATGGTTTTTCATTTGTAACGCCCAATTTCTGAAAGCAAGAACGGTTGCTAGCCGCTTGATCGCAGGTGACGCCAATTAAATCACAGTTGATTTTCAATAATTTCACAATTTCTTCTTGTAGTAAATGCATTAAGTTTCCCGCATTTACAGGTCCCGCGATATAACTAATGGCCTGTTTCCAATTTTGATTTAAGCCACGCAACATGAAAAACATGACCGATGAAGAAACTTTGTTTTCTCTTCCAATGGAGGAAAGATCTGTGAAACCATATACAATATCATCTTTTGAATTGTATTCTAATTCCCTTTTAGTTGACATTTCATCAAACAATAAAATACATCTGCGGTTTAAAACACTTAACTCTTCAAACTTGCTACTTAAAATTTCCACCAAAATGCCAGAGAGTCCAGTCCCAAAACGTAATGCGGAGTGCCATTTCATTATGGTTGATGTTGATGGTAACGTAAATCCTGTTTTTAATAAATGCCGGTACAGCGTTGGGGATAGGTAATAATACTTGATGGCCAATTTTTTCTCTTTTTGGGACCATTTACCAAAATTCCTGTGAAATAATTGACTTTTCAAAAAAGTTTTTACTTCATCACTTTTCCCTTCGCATAACCGGTCTATTATTTCCAATTCGTTTTTTTTATCTCTAGTTGTAGGCGAAATTTTTGGAGAACCATATACATATTTAGGGACTCTTCGAATCTTATATGTTTGATCCGATGAACCAACCCTTTGTATTGACGGAAGCTGCCATTGGCAAATATCTACATTTTCAAGAGATTTAAGTACCTCACGATCTCTTGTATATGTTTTGTCATTTGCGCATTTTTTGACCGTTAATTCCTCGTCAGAATCCGAAGACAGGATTGATTCCTGTCTCGATTTCTTTCTGCGTTTTAACGTAATGGTTTGCTTCACTTCTTTGTTTTCCATCAATTTCGCGCACTCTAGGATATTTTGGCAACTTGGATCTATATTGTCTTCAGTACAGCAACATATATTTGCACTGAATGACTTCGGAATAGCCTTTCCCTTAAGAATTTTTTTATTGGCACATACCGAAATATCACGCGGATAAAAATGTTTTTCGCAAAAATAAATTTTTTTTGTCGATGATTCCTTTAAATTAATATCACCAGAATGTTTTAACCAAACATTTCTTCTGAAATCATTTGGCACCAGTAAAAATGTTAATATTGATCCTTTGCCGTGAATATTAAAACAATTTTTAAAACTACAACAAAAAGCCATTTTTGAACACCAACTATTCAAATCACACTCACCATTCAAATAGTTTACACAAACTAAACGATTCAAATTTTTCCTATAATCAAAATCAGAACAAAAAGTTTGATTTTTTGTTCAAAAACCTATTTCATTTTTCTCAAAAACCCGCGATGCCATATTTCCCATTGCAGTTCCATAATAATTGTTTTCATTGTCGAATACAAAATTCAGCCTTCGAGCTAAAGGCACAAACAGATTGGGGCGGCGCGGGTGACGGCGGCGGCCTTCGGCAGAATTCCATCCATCTCATATAATTTCTACGCACCGCCTGCTGTTTGTGTTAGCACATATAGTGACCCGAGTATTTGAAACGTTCTTCCCGACACCTCCGCCGCCATCAGCCGCCACCCCCATATCAGTAAGTTATACCATATTTCCCGCCCCTTCCTAAACAAAACAAAAGGTACATGCACAGGAATTCATTTTTAGAAATTCTGCCCATTTATTATAGAGTAAGAAGCCCAATAGACTAAATTATGAAAAGTCGATCGATATCTTTTGAATTTTTAATTATTTTAAATATCTTTTTATTTTATTTCCTAAAAAGCGAATAAAGCACGATGCGAAATTTCTCATTACATTCATTTTTTTTCCATTGTCAAATTTTCAGCCCCGATCAGATAATCATCATCATATTTTCTGCCCACACGCCCTTCCAAATCAAAACAAAAGGAATACGCGCACAGGAATTTATTTTTAGATCCGAAACTTTTGGCTTTTCTTCTAACATGCGTCAAGGGCTTTGAAATGCTTTCTTAAATTCAGGCGCAAACCAGCTTTTTTTATGTTTTACTAAAAAATAACAAAACTAAAAAAATTGTCTATTTTATGATTATTATACACTAATAAAAATTTAATATTATTAAACTAATGTTGAAAACCCATCCCCATTAATTTTAGAGGTTTACAACAGAAATTCGCAGCTTAAAACTTAAATCGGTACAACTATCGCCATCTAACAAGACAACCTGAAAGATGTTTGTCCATATCTACTTACTCTATAATCAATGTTAAGCATTTCCATAGACGCAAACCGTCGAAAATCAAATTTACCAATTGAAATGGGTTTTCCATACAAATTGACATTTGAATTGCTATTTTGGCACAGACCCTAAATTGTGTTTTGGTTTGAAATAAATAAATATTTATGTGGACAATTAAAAAGTGTATTCCTTAATTAATCCTACGAATCCGTTAAGCCGTAAAAACGTAACAATTGGTGTCAGAAGTGGGATTAATTAAGAGTGGTTAAGTGAATTTTTAAAATAACTGAAGGGTTGTAAGTCTAAAGGGTCTAAGTGCCAATTTTATTATTTGGAGATATAACAAAAAACATAATAAAAAACACGTTGGCACTTACGGCCCGCCACAATATTTTTTGTGTGTAAGTAAAATTTTAAAAGAAACAGGCACCTTGACCCATTTGGATATTATTAGGCTTGCCACGTAGATTGTATTTTCGTAAAAATATTGACTTTTGATTTTTTGGCACTTAGACCCTTTAAACTTACAACCCTTCAACTGTGAGTGGGTCGAAAGTTAGTGGATATGCGTACTATGGAGTTGAAAAGAGAATTGAGTAAACGCTCGTTGTCAAAGGTGGGGGCTAAAAATTCCCTAACCGCCCTGCTACGAGAAGCTATGGTGAACGAAGGTGAGGATCCTGAAATCTACATGTTTGAAGGCGAGGTAGAAGCGGAGTCAGAAGAAACGACAGTGAGTGCGGCAGAAATTTTTAAAACATTGATGGTGATGAAGGAAGCACAAGAACGGTCATCAGCAGCGCAAGAACGTGCGTTAAAAGATGAACAAAAAATGTTAACAGTAGTTAATGAACGTTCGATCGCAGAACTCAGAGTCGATGGATGAACAGATGAACCAGCGGGAGCAGAAAATCAAATCATTCTCACTTTCTGTCGACAATAAGCTGGATACCATGAAAGAAAATGTAATACCTATGACACACATGGGGTATCGATACCTAGATATTGCGTATATCCACCTTATACCCCTTGTGTGTCACCCAATACCCGGTTTATACCCAGGAAAACAAGTGGTTATGAAGTGGGTATCGATACCCCGAAAATTTTGTGGGTATAAAGTAGGTATCAGTTCTTTTCACTGTGCGCAGCACCATCTGTATGCGAAAATCGAGCAAAAAAACCTGTAAATACATATTTTTTACCTTCAAATTTAAAAAAAAGAAGAAGAACACTAAAAATCAGTCAGTCAACTACAGAATAAATTTATCCACGGAGGAAATAAAAACCCGAATAAAAAATCTAACTAAAAAATTTAGGTTTGTAATTTTGTAACATGTTTATTATAGGTATACTATACATATAAAACTCATTTATCATTACAGAATGAGTCAGTCAAGTGACAACATAAAAATGGACGAAAACATTGCACCTAATAAAAGGCGCCGCATTTTAAGCAATGCGGAGAGTGCTATTTTAATAGAAGTATGGAGGAACCACATTAAAGACCTCCGAGGAAACAAGCGTAACAATTGCGTTTATATAAATATGGAAAAGGAGCTGAAGGACAATTACAGAATAAATTTATCCACGGAGGAAATAAAAACCCGAATAAAAAATCTAACTAAAAAATCTTGAATTCGCCTGATACCCAGTTTTATTTCCTCCTGTTTGGCGAGGAATAAAGCAATTAAATTTTCCACTTCCATATCAAGTTATGCCACTTAACACCACTTACAACTTTAATTCTAACAAAATTCGCTTAACATGTGAGAAATTTTCAAGTTGTCGAGAAACGTCAAATTATACCCTCGTTCGTGTGTGTCAGGGGTTCCTCAATACCCCGGTATTCGCGATATCCTGATATCGATACCTAGGTTTCGATACCCCATGTGTGTCATAAGTAAATACCTATGACACACATGGGGTATCGATACCTAGATATTGCGTATATCCACCTTATACCCCTTGTGTGTCACCCAATACCCGGTTTATACCCAGGAAAACAAGTGGTTATGAAGTGGGTATCGATACCCCGAAAATTTTGTGGGTATAAAGTAGGTATCAGTTCTTTTCACTGTGCGCAGCACCATCTGTATGCGAAAATCGAGCAAAAAAACCTGTAAATACATATTTTTTACCTTCAAATTTAAAAAAAAGAAGAAGAACACTAAAAATCAGTCAGTCAACTACAGAATAAATTTATCCACGGAGGAAATAAAAACCCGAATAAAAAATCTAACTAAAAAATTTAGGTTTGTAATTTTGTAACATGTTTATTATAGGTATACTATACATATAAAACTCATTTATCATTACAGAATGAGTCAGTCAAGTGACAACATAAAAATGGACGAAAACATTGCACCTAATAAAAGGCGCCGCATTTTAAGCAATGCGGAGAGTGCTATTTTAATAGAAGTATGGAGGAACCACATTAAAGACCTCCGAGGAAACAAGCGTAACAATTGCGTTTATATAAATATGGAAAAGGAGCTGAAGGACAATTACAGAATAAATTTATCCACGGAGGAAATAAAAACCCGAATAAAAAATCTAACTAAAAAATCTTGAATTCGCCTGATACCCAGTTTTATTTCCTCCTGTTTGGCGAGGAATAAAGCAATTAAATTTTCCACTTCCATATCAAGTTATGCCACTTAACACCACTTACAACTTTAATTCTAACAAAATTCGCTTAACATGTGAGAAATTTTCAAGTTGTCGAGAAACGTCAAATTATACCCTCGTTCGTGTGTGTCAGGGGTTCCTCAATACCCCGGTATTCGCGATATCCTGATATCGATACCTAGGTTTCGATACCCCATGTGTGTCATAAGTATAAGGTAAGATCTGGAAAGTCTCGAATCTTCCATCAAGGCAAATATAAGGAATGATCTGGGAAAACTCGAAATTGAACTAGAACCCGTCAGATCCGATCTAGAAAGGGTAAAGATTCACCACCCAGCGACAGCATCTCATGAAGTCATCGGAGTTAGGAAACTGCAGCCTCCAACTTTCGACGGGCAAAGCCCATGGCCTACTTATAAACTCCAATTCGAAGCAGCAGCAGCAGGCAATTTCTCGACTGAGGAGGAAAAAGCAATGGCCTTAACGTTGTCACTAAGGGGCACAGCATCAGAAATATTACAGTTTGAAATATTACAGTACTGTTTAACTTGCCTTGTGAAAATTGTCAATTTTTATTTATCAACAATGGCATCGATTCCCAGATCCGGCGGCGGGGAAATGAGTTGCGGATTTGACACTTTGCGATTCTCAAATCCGCAACCCCGAATTTCTTTTTGACATTTTCCGCGCTGTAAAAGTGTGATCCGCAACAAATTTTCTGCGGATTTGAACGACAAATGCGCCTGAGATAATCCGACATCATAATATTTCATTATCGCGTGAGTCTTCACTCCGAATTTTCGATTTGAACCAATCCGGGACTGCGGATTTGAGAATCGCAAAGTGTCAAATCCGCACTCACTTCCGACCCGCCGGATCTGGGAATCGAGGCCATTAAAATTTGTGCCATCCCATAACCCATTAACGTCGTGAAAACTATGCAAAATATAATCCAGAATTTGACGGACTGACTATACAAGGAGTGCGTTCAGTTAGTAGCACAATGTAACATTATGTGACTAGTGTAACACAAAGTCGTTCAGTTAACGACGATGTTATGTCGTTTATGTATCATAAACCGATGAAGCTATTTTACTTCTCCAAATGTTGCATAATGACAGTTGACAGTTGGTCGTTAACGGTTACGATGTTTTTGAATTTAAACAAACTAAAAAAATTGTTGGTCGTAAACGGTTATTATTATTATATATTATAAGGAATGAGGGGGGCAACCCATATGGTGAACACTGCGGCCAAGTTAGGCTTATTGTGTACGTATCCCACTAGCGGAACAGACTATCGGCCTTCCGAATGAAGGCAAGAAGGTCTTTAGTTGATGAAGACCGGACTTGGGCAGGGCTCAAGAACTCTCTGATAAACGTTCTTCTTCTAAGCTAGATCAGAGCAGGACATTCACAAAGAATTTGTGTGGAAGTTTCATCGCCTTCCATGCAGAGTCGGCATTCTGTCTCTTGAGACAGTCCTAGGTTGTGGAGGTGGTACCGTAGTCCTACATGGCCAGTGAGACAGCCCACCAGCAGCCTTAGGTCCGCTCTGTTTAGAGTAATAGTGCCCCTTCAAGGCAAAGGGTCTTATAAGATCTTTAGCCTGTCTAAGACCTGGGACTGACTCCCAATAGGCTTGGTTTATTTTCTTAATCCACTCTTCTATCAAGGACTTGGAGGTGGACCAAGAAATGCCACAGAAGGGTACTGGGCCCTGGAACAACGTCTCAGACCCCTCCCTCGCGAGGCTGTCTGCAGCCTCATTTCCCTCGATACCCCAGTGTCCGGGGACCCAGCAGAGCGAGACCTCGTTTCTTCCGGTCAGGCTCTGGAGTACGTCAAAACACCCTGCTACTATTTTGGAAGAAAACTTCCACGTTGAGAGTGCCTTGATGGCAGCTTGGCTGTCAGAAAAGATTTTAATGTTGGCGCCTTTCAGACCTTTCTCAAGGTTGAGCCTAGCGCAGGTCGCAATGGCATGTATTTCAGTCTGGAAAACAGAGGGCCACTTACCCATTGCAATCGAGACCTTGGAGTTGGGTCCTGCGACACCAGCCCCTGTACCATGTTCCATCTTTGACCCGTCAGTAAACCAGTGGAGATGGTTTGGATCCCTAGGAAGAATAATTTCCTCCCACTCAGATCGATCCGGGATAATTGCTTTGAATTTTCTTTGAAACCGCTGTTGACTAACCATATGGTCGGATACGCGGCAGATGGAAATGCTTGGGATATTTTTAAGAATATCCATGTGTCCTTTGACCGTATGGGGCTAGTTAGATGAGATCTGAAGTCTCAAGGCACTTATAGCGGCGGATTTCCATATGAAGAGATGCAAAGGAGTCAATCCAATGATTGCTTCCATTGCAGCTGTGGGGCAGGTCCGCATAGCTCCGGTAATGGAGAGGCAAGCAAGCCGTTGCAGCTTGCTGCACTTGAGGATCGACGTAACCTGTTTAGTCTTGGGCCACCAAACTATAGCAGCATAAGTGACAACAGGTTTAACGATCGTATTGTACATCCAGTACATCATTTGTGGTGTAAGACCCCATGTCCTACCCAGAAGCCTTTTGCAGGCCCATATGGCCCTTGTGGCTTTGCTGATGACGTAGTCAAGTTGAGCGTTCCAGTTCAGCCTCTTGTCTAAATTTACTCCCAAAGATTTGACTGAGTCTGAGTACTCAACTGTGGTATTCTGGATACAGATAGGACCTAGGTCCACTTTGTAGCGTTTGGAAAAAGGTATCAGGACAGCCTTATTTGGGTTGATTGACAGACCCTCCTTGGTACACCATCGTTGAACTTCTCGCAGTGCCGTTCTCATGACCTCTGTAATGGTCAAATCAAACTTCCCAGAGACAATGATGGCAAGATCATCTGCATAACCGATGACATCGAAACCAGATTCAGATAGTTTGATCAAGAGTTCATCCACAACTAGTGACCAGAGTAACGGGAATAAGACTCCACCTTGAGGGCACCCCTTAATAGCCTTAACACTAATGGTGGAGACACCTAGGGTAGAAGAAATGTCACGATCTGCAAGCATGTCATTTATCCACTCAATCGTGTGAGGATCCAGATTTCTGAGAGCCAGTGCTCTAGAGATGGAATCATAGCCAGTGTTACCGAAAGCACCTTCGATGTCAAGGAACGCGCATAAGGCAGTTTCTTTAGCGAGGAAGGCCTTTTCGATTTTACGACCAGGTGGTGTAAAGCAACCTCTGTTGATTTACCTTTAGAGTAAGCGAACTGGGAGCTATGTAGAGGGAGGGAGAGCTCCAGTTTGCACCTAATATGAAGGTCTAGTAGCCTTTCCATTGTTTTCAAAATAAAAGAGGTTAAGCTGATAGGTCTGTACGATTTAGGCAGCTCGAGGGGTCTGTTGCCCTGTTTCGGGATAAAAACCACCACGACTTTCCTCCAGATGGTTGTAATGTATCCCCAATTGAAGCTGGCTCTAAAGAGGCAGACCAGGTTGTTGAGGATCAGATCGAGGCCCTTCTGAAGAAGTGCCGGAAAAATTCCGTCTCCTCCGGGTGACTTATAGGGTTGAAAAGAAGCCACTGCCCATTTAACCTTGTCACAGTCGAAAATATTCCCTGAAAGACTGCGGGAATAGCGGTCTGGGATGGTCCCAGGATCCAATGGATAAGCGGTCTGGAGGATTGACCCTGGAAAGTGCTCTCTGAGCAGGCACCTTAAGGTTTCCTCATGGTTAGAGGTGTAGGAGCCATCCTCCTTTTTGAGAAGGCCCACTCCGTTGAAGGAGTCTTTAGAAAGTAGCTTTTGGAGTCTAGTCGCCTCTGGTAGAGTCTGAATGCTCTCACAGTGTTTCCGCCAGGCAATCCTTTTGGAACGTCTCAACTCCTTGTTATAGGCTGTTAGGGTGAACCTATATTCATCCCAATACCCGGTGTGTTTTGCTCTGTTGAACAATCTCCTAACGTCTCTACGCATTGCAGCTAACCTGTCATTCCACCAGGGTACCTTTCGCGATGACAGAAAGGAAGAGACAGTGTTGCTGTCATGGTAGGAAGAGATCAGCACATCAGTAAGCTGCGTGGCCGCATTCTCCAGTTCATACACTGAGCTGATAGAAGCCGCAAGCTGATCTGATTTCGAGGCCACAAGCCCCTGAAACTTAGACCAGTTGGTTTTCTTAGGAACCAAAGAAGAGGCGCGGATATGTGGAAGGCCCACAATGTCAAAACTAATGTGCAGATGATCCGACAGTGAGGCATCGTCCTGAACACGCCAGTTTTCAATCCTGTCGGATAAAAGCCTGCTCGTGAAGGTGAGGTCCAGCACCTCCTTTCTACTAGCAGTGATAAAAGTGGGTTTGCATCCTCTATTTGCGATATCTATGTTATTCATAACAAGAAATTCAAGAACTCACCCCTTTGGTTTACATCGGTACTCCCCCAGATGGAGTGGTGAGCATTTGCATCACAGCCGATGAAGAATTGCCGGTTCGTCTTGCGACAGAACTCAATGAGATCTTGAACCTCCTGGGGTGGCACTACTGCTACATCCCCCGGAAAGTAAGCGGACGCAAGAACGATTTCTTGGAATCCGTTGGCGGTGGGAACCGCAACCGAGATCGCCACTAGATCTCTGGAAATAAAGTTGGTAATGGAGAGATGAGTGACACGATTGTCAATTAAAAGGGCAGCGCGAGGCGCCCCGCATCTCCGATCATATACTAATTTACTTGAGCCAGTGGTAAGTCCTCTGACTTTACCATCGGTTACCCTAGGCTCCTGAATGAGAGCAAGGGTAAGATGCCTCTCCGCGTAAGTCTTGCACAGGGTGGAGGATGCCCCTTTCGCATGGTGCAAGTTTGCTTGGAGTGCCCTTATGGCGCTCATTTTTTCTCCAAGGAACGTTTGACAAGCCCGATCTTCTTGGCCTGTCTAGGACCCTTTGTCCTACCGTCTTTGCCCTTGGGGGGTGCTGATTTGCCCCGTGCTCTGACTCCAGGTTCGGCAGGTGTGTTCTTTTTCCTTTTTTTTGGAACAATGCCAGATGGACCTGGAGTCGTTGCGAGAGCAGCTCCGCCTTCAGATGACCCTATGGCCACGGCGTTACTGCAGTCCGCGGTAACAACAGAAGCATTAGGAAGTGCCATTTCAGACCCTGTGGTCTGAGTGTCACAGGACGAACCCTGCGCTTGTGGCTGCTTCTTTGAAGGATCTTTATCCTTAAGAATTAGCCTGGTCTGGGAAAAGCGATATGCGATTTTCCCCTTAAGACTAATTAACTTAGTCATGGAAGCGGTATCCACTACCATGACCAAGTGAAGTGTGATGTCATTTACCCGCCTCTGAACCACTTTCCATTTGTCAGCGGGAACCGAGTTTTGTGCAGCGATAGTAGCCAGCACTTTCTCGTTGCTTAAGGCACCACTCTGGGGGAAATAGCCACGAATAACGTGAGTTTGAAAGAAATTACCCTCTTCCACCAGAGTAATATCAAGAGCACTCTTGCTCTTAATGAAGGAGACGTTACTCCTCACCCATTCAGCTGTGTCAGGGTTTGAGCAGACTAACAGCAGCCAGCCTCTTCTTGGGAAACTCCCCTCGAAAGACGGCTTGACTTCACCGCCCGCTTTTTCAATTACGACGTCAATGATCGCCTCCTGCAACTGTGCCATTTGCTCAGGTGTCAGAGGGCAGTTGACCATGTCTGTCGAGATGAGGCCAAGCTTTACACTGCTTACCACCTGGCTAAAGGTGGGGCGAGTGGGCCCTTTGGCCGTGTTGGTCCTCTTCTGTTCCGGACGTTCCGGAGTTTCCTCCTCTGAGCGAACTCTCTTCAGCTCAGTTTTTTTGGAGGGCTTTGTTAAAGCTTTTTCCAGGGCCATTTCCCTGGAGAGGCCTTTTGCCAGTGCTTCTTGGAAGCATTTCCTCTGGCGGTTGGAGAGTTTGACAAACCTGGGTTTGTCAAGCTCCATCTTACCCAAGTCTCGGCCAATGGTGGTAGCTCCGGAAATGACCGAGTCTGCGCTGCAGACGGATTCTGCGTCTAAAGACTCATCTTCAGCGACTGACGAACGGTCTGTAGAACCAGTGTGCCCAATGGCTCCACCGGTTGAGGTTGTTGGTTTTAAACTTGCGTGCCCAATGGCTCCGCTCGTTAAGGCAATTGATTCACAGCTAGCGTGCCCAATGGCTCCGCTAGTAGAGGCAATTGCTATCTCTTGTGTCCCTAAAGACACTTGAGATGAGGCCATCGTCACAATTGACGAGGATGATGCTGTTGGAGCTGCATCGAGCTCATAATTTTTTATATTATTTATTTCCATGAATGGACCCACGAATATTCGGGAAAGTAAGTCACCCATAGCGAGCCCGTATAGTATGGGAAGGCTAATTGAAACTGGAGGACGCCAGGTATCCACAGTTCGGATATTAGAGACCAAGCACCCCCTTGGCCACGAGTCTCTCGGCATATCCTGTTTCACCTTAGACTGGGGTGATTTTTTAAAGAGTGTTCTTCTCTCCGCCCGACTACCATTAGCCAGCACTCCTGGTAGACACATGACCATGCCAGGAGTCTGTTTTCAGTCGCCCCACGTGGAGGGTGTAGTCGAGCTTCCAGCAGTATTTAGCACAGTTTCGGCACGGAGCACAAAGCAGCGTGTTGGTTCTCTGTGTAACTGTTGGCTGGCGACCGTCGTAAACGGTAAGTACAAAATAAATAAAAATGACTTTGGTTCCTTGCACATTGCATGGCAGCATAATTATGGACGACGACGACAATATATTTTGTCAAAATGCAGATGGTATTTATAATAATATAGACAAAAATTTGATTTAACAATTTTTTTGTAGGTACCTTTGTTTATGCAACGAGCGGCTGTCGTCTTTATTGTAGAAGCGAAGTGGTTGAGACCCAATATTTTGACGCTAATTGCCGCCTACAAAGCAAAGAAAAATCTTTTTGAGTCTTCTGCTCTCAGAGCGGAAAATGTATGGGAACAGATAGAAGGCGTTTTAAAGAAGCAAAATTTTAATTTTACTGCAACCCAATGCAGGAATAAGTTTTCCGCCCTGAAGGTACTGTACTTTTACTTTAATGTATTTATAGCATAATTGTAGTAGTATAGTTATAGTAATATAATTTTTTTATTTTAAATAAAATGTTTAAATATTAAAATATTTTTTTATTAAAAAAACACAAATTATTTATTTGCAATTATGATGCGACTTTACATTAAAGTGGATGTTATCTGCTGCTTTAACATTTTTCCAGTTGCACAAGAAGAATTGAAATGACAATTGGGAACTTGACATTTGCGACATAACTCAACACAAAGGGTTCAGTTAAGTTTTGCTAGATAATGCAACATTCTACCCTTCTCCGTTTGACAGATTTTACACTATGTTACATTGTGCTACTAACTGAACGCACTCAAGTAAGTTTATTCGTTCCCCACACCCCGCTCTCGGCAACGTCGGCGTCGTAGCCACTATCGGTTGCTGATGGAACTCTCCTTGCTTTAGGAGGCATAACACCCCAACAAGGCGCATTCCGTTTGCCCCGAATTCTGCGACGTCGGCTCTGCTGGTCACAACTGAGGACTGCAACCTTGCGTTTGCGAAGAAGCGGTTTTCTATCGCCTTTGCCAACATCCGTGGACTCTAATCGAATTTTCACTCTGTGTTGTGCCTCTATCGTCGAATTCACCCCAAATTTTCGAGCTAAGTGAGGCGCAAATCTTACCTAATGACGTCTTAGAACATTACCAGGTTTCCGGGAACACATTAGCGCATAATCTTTCCCCCCATAGGGGAGTTGCCATAGCCTGCTTTCGGTATCGTTAAATGACCGTCAATCAGCTGCGTCGGTTGCAAATTGACTGATACAGTTTGCAGAAGTGACTAGTTTTACAAAAGTAAGCAGTGCAATCTGATGAATGAGTTGTGTATACTGCCCTGTAAATGGCGTTTCCGACTGTAGCCATATATATTAGGAAAGACGTAGCTTTTCAGAAAGTGTATAACAGTACATCGCCTGGCTTTAACCACCTCGAGCCCCTATTGCGAGTGTCGATACCTAATCGACAAGCGACATTTATCGATTATCGAGTGTCGATTATTTAGTTTGATATTGCGAATGTCGATTATAATCGGAAATTGTCGATTTTTATCGATTGCTGTTTGTTCACAACAAAATTTGCCAGGAACAAAAACTGCTCAAAATAATTTTCTAAATCAAGTAGTCCAAGTATTTGTCGATTAGGTTACATAATGCCAAAACGAAAATTGATCGACACAATTGACTTTAGTCGAGTCGATCGTTAAGGGGCCTCGGCCTTAAAATTTTACTTCATAAGCACGTCATTTTCTTCTGTTTTCTATACAGAAGCCCTAATAAAAGTAATGATAAGACTTTTCTTAAGCATTTGACGCTATCTCAGAACGTATCTCCGAATTCTTATCTTTATACCCGGAGTGTGAAATCATTGTTGCGGGTGATTTCAACGTTCACAACTAGAATTGGCTGAATTATTCAAATGGCACCAGTATTTCTGGCCGAGATGCCAAGCTCTTTGCAGAGATTAATAACCTTTGTATTTTGTTAAGCGGAGAAGCTCTTTTGCTTCTTCGCCTGATTGTAGGTTTAGGTGTTACACCTAGACCTCTGTTGATTTGCGCTATAGGTGATACACCTAAGCACAGTAAATATTAGTAAAAAGGTGTTAATAACACGCTCAAGCTTCGATTCCGTTGGAATGAATGAATTTATTTACAGATAGTACAGATATTTATACCTATGACTACAATTACAAAAATTTACAAATTAAATATAATAATAAATCACTACATAAACAAAATAGCATAAACTTAACATATTCAATTTGAATTGCTGCGTAAACAATTATTGCCCAGGTAACATACAAAATTGCTACCTAAGCAAAATTGTTTCCATAAAAATCGAAATATTTTTGATCCGAAGATTCGTCAAATTACATGTGCGCGTGTTTTGATCGTTGTTTGTTGGTTGACGATAATTTTTTGCATTTCTTAACATCTTCCCCCGCCTTGACCAGCTTTTGGGCAATTGATGAGTTCCGGGTCGATTGCAAACCGACTGCCAAATGAAGATCTTGGGGCTGGAATTGGTCTGTCTCTGGATGTCTCCTTTTTGTAGCACTTGATGATCAATATGGTAGACGTTGTTAATACAGCAATTACAAGGGCTGTGTATCCCAATGCTAGTTGGTGTGTGTTGTTTACATCTATTTTATGAGGAAGAACTTCCTTCCCTTTCAGGTCTTGGATTTGTTGCTGTAAATTCTTAATATCCTCAACATTACGATGAGTGATAGGTGCCGTAACTTTGAGGAGAGGCTCCTGGCTTTCCAAATGCAACAAATCTAAGATCGCAATTCATTCCCATACTCAAGATTCCTGTTCCTTGAAGAGCTTGTTGAGCAGTGGTATCGCCACAAATGATTGTGACAACCGTGGTTTTACGCACAGAGTAAATCCATTTGTTGGGATTGTATAGCTGAATCCATTTAGGGAGTTCTTCGGCATTGATTATTTCACAACTGTTGGTTGGCTCGAGGTAAGTGATGAGATTGAGTTCGCAGGAGCTGACATTTGCACCTTTTCGATAAATTGGGTGTTGTTGAATACACATATGATCAGATTCGCCGATGGTCTCACATAGCGCGAATTCCTGCTTGTTGAGTGGATAGTATTTGTCCTTGTGTAGATTGATCACTAGGAATTCGGCTGATGGCCTAATGTTCCGTTGACTATGACGGGTACAGGTATTGGATGATACAGTTCGAATTCTTCAAATGCAAACAGTGGAATTCTTATTTGAAAGATAATATATTTGCTTGTAGCTCGACCCTGTATTTTCATAAGCCTGTATAGCTGAAGCAAGTTGTCTGGCCTTGCAGGTAGTCTCAGTGTTGATGGGTGATAGTCTTTTATGGTGGATAGTTGTTCCCTTACTTGCTTGGGAGACAGGAGCTGAGGGTTTACCTTTCCATGATGGGTGTTAGCACGGTTGTAATTGCCATCTGAGACTGTTGATAGTTCATTGTCATTAAAGTCAGTTGTACTGCCAACATGGAAAATGCTTCTGCCACCCTTTGTTGATAAAGTTCGTCTGAGATTTTATTGACTTGATCGTCAATAAGTCTTAGGTGCTTATTAATAGCTTCTAGCTGCATCTCTGTTTCCTGATGATCCTGTTTGAATACGTTCAAGGTGGAATCTATGAGAGATGTCTGATTTTTGATCAGATCTAAAAGATGGTTTTCATTGCACTGTATGTTGTCTATTGTGGCTGATAGTTTTTCGGCATATTCCGAATCGAGGATCCCAAATAGTGCTCCGGCAATATTTCCAACGATGTTGAGTGGGGCTCGCTTCAATCTTTTGGGCGCGATGGGTTGCAGTAATTCGTTGTTACTGGTGAGTTCTTATGATATCCGAACAAATTGATTGATGACGATAGAGCAGTGATCCGTGTGTTTGTGTGAATTGCAAAGCTTGCGCAACTTGTCAATACCAACGGTTATTGCAGCACGTTGCAGTGGTCTTGACCTCAGCAACTCGCACCAATCCTCCTCATTTCAATGGTGGTAGATTGTCTTCCTTTATTAACACCTTCATGACCTTGTTGTCTCCACTTTTGTCTTTGTTGAAGTTCACACAGGTGTTCATGATACCATCGCCGCCAGAACTCGTGTTTGATATGTGATACCAGCTTCCATCTTTTGATAAGATTGACATTTTGTGGAACAGCATTTGGGTCCACAATTGTGGTGAGTGGTTCCCCAATTAAGAAATGACCAGGGGTTAGAGCTGCCAAGTCGTTGGGATTAGCAGTTAATGGCGTTAAAGGCCTTGAATTTAAGATAACTTCAATTTCTGCGGTTACGGTTGATAGTTCTTCAAAAGTAAGTGCTGCTGAGGCTACTGATTTTCGTAATAATGTCTTGGCTGACTTTACCGCAGCCTCCCATAGACCTCCAAAATGAGGTGCTCGAGGAGGAATCATGTGGAAATCTCCTTTTGTCTGGCAAAACGAGACAATTTTTTGCTGTGTGACAGAAGAGTATATGGAGTCCTGGAGCTCCATTAGCTGGTTTTTGGCACCAACAAAATTTGTTGCGTTGTCACAGTGGAGGTTTCGGCAATTCCCTCTTCTGGCTATGAATCGTTTGAATGTTCCTATGAAGGCCTCTGTAGTTAGGTCACTTGCGACCTCTAGATGAACGGCTTTTGTTGCAAAACAACAGTAGACGGAGATGTATGCTTTCTGAGGTCGCTTTCCTCTTAGCTTGAAGTGTGTCTCTATCGGGCCGCAGATATCTACCCCAGCATTTACGAAAGGTCTGGCAGGTTGAACTCTCATTGTGGGTAGATTTTTTCATCATTTGTGTCATAAGTTTAGGCTTCACCTTGTTACATCGGACACAGAGTTGCACGATCGCTCGGGCCATGTTTTTGCCTTTGATAGGCCAATAGCGTTGCCTTGTCATTGCCAGAAGACCTTGTGGCCCAACATGTAGATTACGAATATGGATGTCTGTCATTATCATGGTAGCCAATGGGTGAGCGTACGAAGCAGCATTTGATGCTTAGCATCATATGGTAGCTCTGCGTTTGCTAGTCTGCCTCCGAGGCGGATAATATTTTCCTCATCGAGGAAAGGACACAAGCTGTTCAATGGACTGTTGTTGTTGACGCATTTGTGTTGACGAAGCTGATGGAGCTCGTCTTTAAATCCTTCCTGTTGTATCTGGGAAATGATCACTTGGTGCGCCTTGTTTAATTCACTGACTGTTAGCTGCCGAGTATTTTGCTTCTCTGACTGTTGTGTTAGTCTTCGAACAAAACGTAAAACATAGGCCACAATTCTCAGGATTCTTTGAAATGAGTTGCCATGATTGATGTCACTGATCCATGAGATTTGATTGGTTGATGTTAATGCCACTCTCCCTTGAGTTTTTCTTTCTATATCGGTGTTCGTTGTTGGTGGTTGTACTGGCCAAATCGTCTCTGGACCGTGTAGATATTGTGGTCCATAAAACCATAGATTGCATTTAATCAGTTTAGCTGGTGTCACTCCTCGTGAAACAATGTCAGCAGGATTGTCTTTAGATCCAACGTGCCTGATCTGGATTGGTCAACCGCTGAATTGCTGCAACGCGATTGGCCACAAACGTGTGGTAGGATGACGAATCTGATCGGATCCAGGCCAGAACTATTTCCGAATCTGTCCAAAAATGCACCTTCACGTTGGGCAGATTCACTTCCTTTTTGACTCTTTGCATCAGCTGGGCTGCCAGTTTTGCAGCACATAGTTCGAGTCTTGGTAGGGTTTTGGTTTTTACTGGGGCTACCTTTGATTTAGCACACAGCAAACGAACAGTGATGATGCCATCCTGGTGTGTCGTCCTCACATATATATCAGCTCCATAAGCCACCTCAGATGCATCTGCAAAGGCATGAAATTGTATTGTTTTATACCTTTTCCCAGATGCTATATGTCTTGGAATTCGTATGTCGTTGAGTACTCTTAACTCCTCTCGGAATCTACTCCAGCTAGTGTGCATGTCCATTGGTAAGGCTGCATCCCAGTCCAGTTTCAATGTCCAGATCTTGCGGATGAACATTTTGGCGATTATTGTGACGGGGTTCATGAATCCAAGTGGGTCGAAGATGTGTGATATGTCGGAGAGGGCTGTTCGTTTGGTAATCCTTCTTGTGTCATTCCAGTTGGTTTTTATTTGAAAGGTGTCAGCGCTTGGCTGCCAAGTCAGCCCAAGTGTTTTGATGGATTCGTCCGTAGGCTTGTCAAAGTTTACTTCAAGCTCAATGTCTTCTCTTGGGATGTTCTTCAGTAGCTGTGGATGATTTCCGCACCATTTGCGAAGATTGAATCCGGCAGAAGGCAGTAGATCTTTAAGTTGCCCTTGAATTTCTACTATTTCGGGTAAGCTGTCTGATCCTGACATGACATAAAAATCGCGCTTGAGAACCTGAGCTGCCAATGGATGTGTCAGGGTACCTTGGGTAGCAAGCATATCCAAACATTTAGTAGCTAGAAATGGGGCTGGTGTTAATCCATATGTGATGGTTCTTGTGGATGCTCTCGCCAGGCTATTAATTGATACTGTTGGTCCTCTTCGGCAATCTTTACTTGTCGGTACATCTTCTCAATGTCCGCGGTAAATACAAATTTAGGAAACCTGAAGCGTATCAGGATTGAGAGTAGTTCATTCTGAATGGTTGGGCCCTTGCAGAGAACGCCGTTTAGTAATAGGTTTGAAGCGGTCTTTGCTGACGCATCAAAGACCACTCGTAGTTTTGTCGTGCTACTATCTAACTTAGTAACGCAGTGGTGTGGCAGGAAATAATGAGGACCCTTGATTGAGGATGTATCTGTTTCCTTCATATGTCCTAATGCTTCATACTCCCGCATGAAATTGATATATTGTTGCTGTAGCTCCGGTTGTCGAAGGAGCCTTTTTTTCCAATGAGTGGAATCGCTGGATCGCGATGTCTCTAGATTTTCCCAGAGAGTTGGGATCTTGTGCGAAGGGAAGTTTGACAATGAATCTGCCCTCCTCGTCTCTTTTTACATGTTGATTGAAGTGGTCCACGCACCTTTGTTCTACTCTGGTCAATGTACTGATTTCGTCTGATGACTCGACTTCTTCCAGTCTCCAGAATTTGCTGAGTTGGTTCTCGAGTTTCTCATCTTCACCTCAGATGCCGCAAACAGTGTATGGTGTGCTCTCATGGTGAACTGGTCCAGCTATTATCCAACCAAATTCTGTATTCTGGAGTCTTGGCAATCCCTCACCGAGCTTGATCTGTCCGACTAATAGTAAGTCGAGGAATATTTCTGCTCCGATTAACAGGTCGATGTTGCCAGGTATATGAAAGTCTGGATCCGCCAAGTGTACGTTATCTGGAATGGGCCATGTTGCCCTTTCGATCTTGTGGCCTGGTTGCCTTTGTGTGATGTCGCGAATCACGAAAACTTCTAGTTGTGTAACGTAGTTATTAATTGTGGAATGCACCTGCACATTGGCCCTATGGTTTAATTTTTGTCGGTCCTTTCCTATGCCGTTGATATACATTGTTTCAGGCATACGGAAAGCTCGTAGTCGCCTTGCCAAATCCTCAGTGATAAAGCTGATTTGGGATCCACAATCAAGGACTGCTCGACATCGCACTCGTTGTCCCTGTCCACAGCTGACTTCTACGACAACTGTGCTTAGCATCACATATCTACGCATATTATTTCTAGCATTGGTTGCTAATGCGGTTGGATTCGGCGCAGTTGTATCAATAGGTAAAGCTGGTGGTTGAGGCTGCTTGAACTTCCTGGATTGAAGTATGAGTTAGGAACTGGTGTTGAAGTTAAAGGCTGTGGTTTGGTGTTCCCTTGCTTAACGTGGACTGATTTGGGGGCAGCGTCCGAGTGTAGTAAGGAGTTGTGCCTTTCAGAACACTTGGGACAGCTTCTGGACTTACATTCTACTGCCTTATGTCCATCGTTCAAACAATTCATGCATAAATTGTGTTGCCTGATGGCTTGTCGGCGGCTTGCAATTGGTAGTGCTAGGACTTCTCGGCATGCGTACAGTGGATGATTCTTGTGTTTGCATAAGATGCACTGGCTTGATTTGTTTGTAGACATCAGTGAGGAGCGTGAGTGACTCTTTCCTTGTCTCGAGGATCCTTGATCTCGCCCTGGAGAATGGCCTACTGATTCTTTACCAAGAGCTTCTAAGGTCAGGAATCTTTTCTTTAGGAACTTTAGCAGGTCTCTTATGGTGGGAGTGGTTCTTGGGGAGTCCAATGAAGCTTCAAAAAGAGCGTGAGTGTTCTTATCCAACTTTTTGAGAAGAAGATGTATTAACATTGGATCCCAGTTTGTAGTGGAAACCTTTATGTTCTCTAAAGCGAGTAAGCACTCACTGGTTACATCATGGAATTTGCTGACTGACCCTGCGTGCATGGTTGGTCCCAGAGTTTGTTGAGCAATGCCGTACAAAGCAACCTTTGGTTGTTATATCTTTTGTTTAACGTCTCCCATGCTGTGGTGTAGTTCGCATCTAATATAGGGAGATGGTTCAGTAGTGCCTTTGCTTCACCACTTAAATTGGTTGTAAGGTAGAACATCTTTTCCGTCTTGCTGATTGGTTTTGACTCTATCATTTGTACAAACATGTCATGAAATTGAGTCCATTTTGTATAGTCTCCATCAAAGACTGGCAATGTGACACGTGGTAGTTTGATTTGGAGCAGCTGCCCATTTGGCGTGGTGGCTTCCTTGACTTCTAGTTTCTCGTGTATGTGTGTGTACTAGGGTTTCTTGTACCCAATCGTAGAGACTGCCATATATTTCTCTAGTGTAATCTAGTGGCGCATCCACCACTTTTTCCCAAATTTGCTGATCCAGTTCAGTTATTGCGTCGAACGTTTTATGGATGGTTTGGAGGTTGATTTCGTAGAACACCCTTGACTGTGTACTACTTGACCTTGCTGTTATATCATTTAGAGTGCGGGTTAATATTGCCATGGCACGTTGTTGTCGCCTAATCTTTTTCTGTATGTCATCTTGCAATTGTTCTGATGATGCGGGGCTGAGTGGTTCTTCAAACCTTACTCTCGGCTGGGCTTCTCTGGTTGGTTCAGACTGGTTGTCTGCTGCAGTTTTCGCTGGTTTCGCGTGTCTTTGGCTGGTTTCGCGTGTTTTTTGGCTGGAACCCTGCTGGTTTTCGAAATTAAGCAACTGGTGCTTATATTGATTGTATAAGCCTTCGATCTTGCTGAAATAATTTCTGGTGAAGTACTCATTGTCTGCACTGCTGGCTTCGAAGTCGGTGAGTTGAAGATGGTTCGCCTGAAATTCCTCCCATTTCTCTTCAAGAGAGTTTTAGTATTAAAATTGCTTATATCTTCGAAAGTAAAGGCCGTAGCATAAAAATGGTCTGGAAATTATTCATAGGAAACACTCCAAGCTTTCTGATTCTGGAAAAAAACATTAGTTGACTATGAATATTTTGGAGAAAAAGGTGGTTGAAAGTGAAATGTTTGTTAAAAAAACAAAATTTTGACTTTGACGACTCATAACTCTGGAAGTTGGTACTGTGGTACCGTCGTTTTTACAATTTTAGATAGGTGGGAGTATTCTGCATACACTGATACCTTGCTCAGAAATTGCATTAATTTACTCAGGTGCGTTCTCTAAAAGTTGGGTTTTTTGTGTTCCTCTATAAATTTTGTGCATTAAACCCAGTTAATTATCTCGATTGCTTAGAAGTTGTGTAATTTACTCAAGTGTGCTCTCTAAAATTTTGGTTTTTGGTTGTTCTCTGCTTTGTGCACTAAAAACCAGTTAATTTACCTCGTGTGCTCAAAATTGCATTAATTTACTTTGGTTTTACTCAAATTTTTGATTTTCTGTTTTCGCTATAAATTTGCGTTACTGCTCAGGTGCGTAATTTCTCAGGTGGTTTGTTCGCGGTCCACAATTTATGCCTTTGAATATAGAGATCTCAAACTCAATTCTTTTGGCGTAGTGATTTCTTTCGTTTCGCGCGGAACAGGATGGGTGAAGTCCAAGAATTATTTAAAGAGCAAGCTGCATTATTAGACCAAGGTAAGAGTTTTGTCCGCAATTATAAAAAGAGTCCCAAGGAAAGATTAAACAATCTTGGTTATATAAGAGGACGAATTGACTCGTTAAGAGGCACGTGGCAAACCTTTTGTGCAAATGATCTCTTTATTCGATCACAGGCTTCTGAATAGGAACGAGGTAGTACTTACTTCTCAGAACTATATGATGAAATGGCAGATTTGTACTATGAGTACATAGGTATATTAAATGATGCTTATGACAAATTAACCTCTATCTCAGCCAAGAATAATCCTCGAAAATTGGGAAATAATTCAGAACACTTATCAAATATATGTGATCAGCAGACCGACAGTGTAAGGCCAGAATTTATATTACCTCAGATAGTCATTCCGAAATTTTCTGGTGATTGGCCCCCGTGGCCCTCCTTTTTCGACTTGTTCAAAAGTCTGGTGCATGAAAGGGGCAATCTGCAGACAGTTCACAAAATGCACTACCTCAAATCATGTTTAGTGAGTGAAGCCGAACAGCTCGTTCGCCATCTAACCACTACTGGAGATAATTATAGCATAGCATGGAACATGTTGTGCAAACGTTATCAAAATACGCGAGCTCTGGTGAACAATAATCTAAAGTTTCTGTTTTCTCAACCTCACATTCAAACCGACGCCAGTGCTCCTATCAGAAAGCTAGTAGATTCGGTTAACGAATGCTTAGCAGCCCTGAACAACTTGAAGGTTAAAACGGAGAATTGGGACCCTATCATTGTATATTTCCTTGTTGAACGATTGCCTCTTGAGACCCGTCAATTGTGGGAACAAACTCAAGGTTCCAATGCTTTTCTCCCAGAACTTACGACTTTGATAGAATTTTTTGATTCAAGGTGTAGATCACTCGTCCGGCAAGGTACATAAAAATACACAGCGTTTCAAACCGGCTCAGATAAGCACTCTTCGCGCAACGACTTTCAAGTGTCCCATATGTCAAGGTCCTCACGCCATTAAGGCATGTTTCAAATTTCGCCAAATGAAACCTCAAGAAAGATTCCAAATAGTCTCTACAAATGGTCTGTGCTACAATTGTTTAGCACAGAGTCACCGGTTAGTCAATTGTCCGACCACGCAGTCGTGCCGTATATGCCAGAAACGGCATAACACTTTGTTACATACGACCCCTACCTTTAAGACTCCACCAAAGGTCATCTCCAAAACTCCTGCCAACACCCCTAATGCTTCACCATCTCATCCATATCCAATCGTTACTCCGGCCGGCTCTCAGAAAAGTGATGAGTCCCCTTCTCAGGTGAATACCTATTTCTCTCGTAAAGAAGCTAAAGGCTTACTCGCAACAGCTATGGTGAAGCTGTTCTCCAAAAACGGCGAACCGCATATAATACGAGCATTAGTGGATCCAGGATCAGAAGCTTCATTTGTTACTACGAGTAGTTAATCTATTAGGCCTGAAACCACATAAATCTATAACCCAGATCAATGGATTATGTAATGTTCCCACCGCAATCTCAAAGGGGGCGATTACGCTTACGGTTAGCCCACACTCTTCCAATGGCTCATCAA